>CAUYSK010098011.1:0-62579 GCA_963575035.1 Avahi laniger | reverse complement strand
TTCGCAAAGCCGATCCTGTGGGAGAGCGCCTCACTCGCGTGTGGGTGTCCGTGTTCTTCACCTCCCGCTGTGGGAGCAGAGAGCCAGGAGGTCTCCCCTAATCCGCCATTTTTCTCCCCCCTGGAAAGGTTTCTTGATAATCTTACCCACTTCTGAGGCTTCAATCACTAAGGAAAAAAAAATTCTTCACATTTATAGTGAATTCATTTTCCATAAAGGTGCCAAGAACAAACATTGGGAAAATGACAGTCTTCAATAAATGGTGCTGGGAAAACTGGATCTCCATATGCAGAAGAATGAAACTAGACCCCTATCTCTTGCCGTGTACAAAAATCAAATCAAAATGGATTAACATACTTAAATCTAAGACCTGAAACTATGAAACTACTGAAAGAAAGCATTGGAGAGGGCCAGGCATGGTGGCTCAATGCCTGTAATCCTAGCACTCTGGGAGGCTGAGATGGGAGAATTGCTTGAGCTCAGGAGTTCGAGACCAGCCTAAGAAAGAGTGAGACCCTATCTCTGCTAAAAATGTAAAAATTAGCCAGGTATGGTGGTGAGCACCTGTAGTCCCAGCTACTTGGGAGGCTGAGGCAGGAGAATCGCTTGAGCCCAGGACTTTGAGGTTTCTGTGAGCTAGGCTGATGCCATGGCACTCTACCCAGGGAAACGGAGTGAGACTCTGTTTCCAAAAAAAAAAAGAAAGAAAGAAAGGAAGCATTGGAGAAATGCTCTAGGATATTGGTTTCAGCAAAGATTTCTTGAGTAATACCCCAAAAGCATAGACAACCAAAGTGAACACAGACAAATGGGATCACATCAAGCTAAAAAGCTTCTGTACAGCAAAGGAAACAATCAACAAAGTGAAGAGACAACCCATAGAATGGGAGAAGATATTTGCAAACTATCCATATGACAAGTGATTAATAACTAGAATATGTAAGAAGCTCAAATAGCTCAATAGAAAAAAAAATCAAATAATCTGATTAAAAAATGGGCAAAAGATCTGAATAGCCATGTCTCAAAGAAAACATAGTAATGACCAACAGGTATACGAAAAAATGCTCGACATCATTGGTCATCAGAGAAATGCAAATCAAAACTATAATAAGATACCATCTCACCCCAGTTAAAATGGCTCTGATCCAAAAGACAGGCAATAAAGAATGCAGGTGAGGAAGTGGAGAAAGGGGGCCCCCATACGCTCTTGGTGGGAATGTAAATTAGCACCATCACTATGGAGAACAGTATGGAGTTTCCTCAAAAAACTAAAAATAGAACTACCATATGATCCAGTAATCCCACTGCTAGGTATGTATCCAAAAGAAAGGAAATCAGTTTATTGAAAAGATATCTTCACTCCCATGTTTATTGCAGCACTATTCACAATAGCCAAGATTCGGAATCAACTGAAGTGTCCATTAACAAATGAATGGAGAAAGAAAATGCATATGTACAATGGAATATTACTCAGCAGTAAAAAGAATGAAATTTTGTCATTTGCAACAACACGGATGCAATTGGAGAACATTATGTTAAGTGAAAAAAGCCAACCACAGAAAGACTCATTTCACATGTTCTTGCTCATCTGTAAGAACTAAAAACTAAAACAATTGATTTCACGAAGATAGATTAAAAATTAAAACAATTCATTTCACGGAGATAGATTAAAAATTAAAACAATTCATTTCATGTAGGACGATGGTCACCAGAGGCTGGGAAGGATAGTGGGGTGTGGGGAATGAAGCGGGGATTGTTAATGGGTGCAAAAATATAGTTAGATAGAATGAACGAGATCTAGTATTTGATAGCATAACAGGGTGACTACAGTCAACAATGAGTTACTGTGTGTTTTTAAATAGCTAAAAGAGTGGAATTGGAATGTTCCTAACACAAAGAAATGACAAATGCTTGAGGAGATGAATACTCAGTCACCCTGATTTGTTGGTTTACACATTGTATGCCTGTATCAAAACATCACATGTACCCTGTAAATATGTACAACAATTATGTAACCATAAAAATAAAGAATAAAAAATTATTTTAAAATCTCATAAGAGTATGTGCGAAATGGAAGAAAAAGGGCCAGATGTTGCATTATACATCTGATGAGGCTTCTTACTGTGGACCCCTTTGATAGTCTGATGAAGCCTGTGCATCCTTCCCTGAATAATGTCTTTAAATCCATAAGTTGTTATAAAACAGAAAAGATTGCAAAGGAAAAACAAAAGTGTTAAAATAAAGTTATCAAAATATTTTTTAAAAGTAAAATTTATGATGTGGTTATGTATATCTCGCCCAGCATATTCATGAAATAACAATGTCAAAACAGTGATGAAGACTTGGGAATGCTGGCTGTAACTGTACCACAGTACAAAATTTATTTATTTTTTCTTTTTATTTTTTTTAGAAAAAATTCTTAATGGAGACAAAATAGAGAATTCTGCTAATATTCCTGTGGTTTGTTGTCCATTCCAAACTGAAGGGAATGTTAAATTTTAGTGAGAGATTAGGGAAAATAAAGATGTAAAAATCAAGCTCATAGATCCCCCTGAATTCTACCCACAGATACAAGGTTAAGAACACCTGGCCTACAGATTTCCCAAAGAGGTTGGGACTCCTGGCTTATTTGTGTGCCTAGCAGAAGCCACATGGGACGGCGTGAAGAAAGGGTTGGTACAGACGCACCTGCTTATATAATTGTACAGTTGCTCTCCACCCCTCGCTTCATGCGTTTAATTTATCTGGGCCTCTTGACTCTCCTCTTGTTTTTCTCAGTGTGTCTTTTATATCAAAGTGAAATTAAAGTGAATCAGTTCTTCTATTTCTTGGCAGCTGTTGTGTTTTTGTTTTGTTTTGTTGGGGAGAATTCTTTTTTTGTTTGCCGCATTGTTTTTAAATATATTCATTGGTTGTAGGGGAGGAAGACACTGCTGATTATCTGGGGTCATTTATTCGTGTTATGTCTAGCTTCTATCAACATAGATAATTGGGCTCGAAATGTGGCTAGAATTAAAATATCCAGCTTCAGCCTCTCTCTATTGCCTTGGAAGGTTTTCAAGGAGATAACATAATCCCCACGTTCCATCTTTTAACCCTCTCTGACTTTGGCTGCCTGAACACTGCTTTCTCCTAAACTTCTCCTGTCTTCTGCTTCTCGAATGGTCCTTTCTGAATCTTCTGATCTGTTTCACACCCTACTAACCTGAAAAATGTAAGCATTTCTCCTATGTTAGGCTTTGGGCCGGTTTTCTCTTCATCTTTTTTCCCTTAATAATCTCTCCCAATTCCCAATTTACATTCTTCCCATGTTCCTTGTCAGTTTTAATGGGCCCTAGTCCCCATCTTCCCAGCTCTGATCTTAATGAAACTCAGTAGAAATTCTTTGGGCACTTCCTGTGTGGCATGTTAGGCATTGAGGGTACAATCGTGGGCCAATGGAGCAGGTTCCTGCCTTCGCTCACCCTGCAACTCATCAAGGAAAGTCAACCTTGAGCAAGGAATTTCAAGAGTGGTGAGCAGGGTGAAAGGGGAGGAGCAGGTCACTGTGGGAATTGATAAGTGGATCTAGCCTAGTTTGGGGGCACAGCGAAGCCTATCAGAGGAAGTGATGTTTTCATTGGAACTTTGAAAGTTAATTGGGAGATAGCTCAATGACCAGTGTAGGAATCGGGATTGGGAAAATGCACATGAAATGCCAAAGTCTAGGAAGAATAGCAGGGAAGGAGGAAAAGATGTCAAGCATGGCTGTGATGTAAAATCCAAAGAGGGTATTTGAAGCCAGCGAAGCTGCAGAGAGACAGGTCAGACCGGTAATGCTCGTCAACCATGCTGGGGTGGGATGAGGGCGCGTCATCCTGAGGACAGTGGGCAAGTTCGTGCGAGGTTTAGTTAGGCAGCAGGCAGTGTTCGAATTTACATTTTTAAAAGATTGATCCAACTGTAGCATGGAGAATGTTTTGGAGAAGGTCAAGAATCCGTGCAAGGAGACCACTGGAAGTTGTTATAGAGCCCAGTTAAGAGATAGTATGGTGGCTCTGCAAAGAAATCTGAGATGCCTCATTGTTTCCTTTTCCTGCTCCTCATACCCGTCAAGCACTAAATGGTTAAAATTTGATTTCTAAAATGTCCATTGCTGCCTCTTTTTATGCTCATTGACCTAATTCAAACTTTTTGTTTTTCTTTCCTGGACTATTGCAGCAGCCTCCACTCTGTGCTGACTTGTCATCTTTTATCTCCCTTTTCTCTATTCCAATAGCTACAGGTGTGCTGTCAAAGTTATCCCCCTAAAACACACCTGGTTGCTCCCGAATGCATCGGCATGAAGCCCACCTCTTCCCCCCGGTTCACGACCTTCGCAGTGCGGTCCCTACAGATGCTGCCAGTTTCCCCATCGTCACCACCTCCTGCCTCACACTCCCCTTCGCTTCCCTACTCACAAATATCTAGACACATTATGTTTTACAGACTCCTCCCTTTAACTAGAGTATCTTTCTCTTCCAGCTCACTCACAAAAAAATTGTATCTTTGAAGACTAATTTCAAGTCCAGCTTTTTTCAATTCCAGATATGCACAATCACAATTAATTTCTCCTTTCTTGCCATGTTCCAATGATTCTTAGGTGATAAATTATCCATCGAATTATTTTTACCCTTGTTTCACCATTTGTTAGATTCTACCTCCTTTTTGAATCAGTATGTACGAGACAGGCTTTTCCACTAGATTATAAATTTCTGAGGATTAGGGAGATTTGTTGTAATCATTTTAGGGTTGCACATAGTAATTTGTTTGTCCTGTGCTTATAAGAGCTGGTGGTATGATTGGACCCCAAAATTGTGGATTTCTCTGGGCCGCATACCCAAACTCCATTCTGGCTATAATAGTCTGTAATAGTCTCAAATACACAAGAACACTTTATCAGCAATGTAGCTTTTTTTTTTTCCTAAAGCAAGCTAAACAAAACAAGCATCATTAAAAGTAACAGTTAACAATATTATTGAGAAGTACTGCATTCTTCGTTGAAAGCTGAAATTCATTCTATAAGCATTTATTGAGCTCTAATTATGACTCTGGGCATTCAACTATGAGTAAAACGGATTTTTGTTTGGGAAGTATTTAACAAGTATTTTCTTAAGGATTTGGGGTCTTTCCATCAAGAATTTCAGGAGGATATGCATTTATTAAACTGGAAAAAAACTGTTCATTCCTTTGTTAGGAAGTTATGTGTCACCTACCTCAAAAGTGAAAAAATGCAGCCGTCTCTGAAATACCAAGGAGAGCCGTCACAATGGATATGTTGTCACATTTTTTAAAAAAGTATAAAAAAAATTTATTAGGATAACTCTGATTGCAGTTTATGTGGGGCTGGCTTGTTATTATCATTTTAATTCCTTGCCTCTGACTTTAATAAAACCCTACACAGGCGGATTTTATAACTTTCTTCCCAGAATCACTTTCTACTCTAGGTTGGGAAGTATTAATAGAGATGTTAAGCAAGAATAATCACATTTATTGAGTTTCAATATATGCCCAATATTGTATTAGAAACTGGAGATGTGAAAAACTTAACTTATGGTTTTAAGTAACTTGCAGAGTAGTATCTTATAAAAGAATTGCATTGCTGCAGAGAAAAAATAAAGGAATATATTACTAGAAGAAGATGATTGTATAGGAAGCTTTAAACTTTTTTCAAGGCTAGTTTGAAACTGGGCATTAGGGATATTTACCATGATTTTCTGAAATACAAGCACTAACTATGGAAAAACGGAGCGTAAATTCTCAGAACACAATAGATTAGCAAAGGGGAGATGTAAAAGGTGTTTGATGGAAAAATGTAAATTATGAGGGAAGTATGCATTCAGAAAGAGTATTTTTCAGATGTTTCTATATGCATGTATAAAGATCTGTGGCTTCAAATTTGACTAGATTTTGTTTGTTTGTTTTTCAAAATCTTTTCTAAGAATTGCCCTGGTGGAAAATATTCCTGAAGGCCTTAACTATTCAGAAAATGCACCATTTCACTTATCACTTTTCCAAGGCTGGATGAATTTACTCAACATGGCCAAAAAGTCTGTTGACATAGTGTCTTCCCATTGGGATCTCAACCACACTCATCCATCAGCATGTCAGGTAAGCTGCCTCCTCTCTGTGTGTGACGATTTTACTTATGTGCATTTTACACTCCTTAGCATTCTAATCCTTTGCTTCTCAAGCTCAAGCTCATTTTTCTTAGTCTACCCTCACCCAGAGTACATGTACATCATTACGTTTATGCATATGTGCCGTTGTTAATCATATGTCGCTTGGCTCCTACTGGAATGCCAAGTTTTCAAGGGCAAAATCATTCTTCATCTTTGCCTGCAATGGGCTCTTTGTACAGCGTTGCTGTGTTGAACAAGTTTGGGGGGTGCCATTCACATGCTACCTCTGTCAATGGCGTGGCCCAGAATTCTGCTTTGCACAACCTGCATGTTCATAGTTGTAATTCCGTAACTGCTTGCTGAGGCATTTATTTGGTTTATTTGTGTTATAATTCACGTGTAGGCCCCAGCGCCCAATTTTTGTAATAGTGGAGTCAAACGTCCCAGGTTAATTATTTATTCTGGACTCTATCATATTTGGGTGAGTGGGCAAAAGCAATGTGCTTATTACAGAGAACAACTTTTAGAAAACTAACTAAATGATTTAAATAATTTCTGAATGAAATGCTCTGGCTGTAGGAAAATGATCCTAGTCATCTTTAGTGTTTTTTTCTTTATATTGGTACTACCATGATAGTTTACATTGAACTATCCTGTGCAAGTATATGACCATTGGCCGATGCTTATATGTCCTGTATGGGTCATGGGTGCAATCAGTTTTGTCTCTTTGTATACACAATATGTTGGCATTAAACCCACAACCATTATCTCATTCGTACTTTGAAATCTATTGAAGCTATTCAACATATAATTGACTCTATTCATTTATATTATTTTAAACTCAAGTTACTGGAAAATTGGTACAAAGCAACCATCCAAAAAACACAAAAGCCATGCTGAAGAATTGAATGAATTTTCTAACTGTGTTCGGCATTTTTCCATCTCTACTATTTAAGTAGGTGTTTCAGGATTTATTGCTACATAATGTAACATCCTCTAACTAGTGGTCTAAAACATAACAATCGTTTATTTATTAATGATTCTGAGCAGGGTTTGGCAGGTGGACTTATCTCTGATTGACGTAATGTTGCCTGGGGTGGCTTGGATCCAAGATGGCTTTCCTCACATATCTGGTATCTCAATTGGGGTGGCTGGGCCATCTGGAGGTGACTGGATCTCTTTTTTTGCGGATTGTTTCATCACTCAGTAAGGTGTCCCAAGCTCTTTGCGTGGCGGTTGGATCCGAAGAGGGCAGAAGCTGTGAGGCATGTTAAGACCTTGGTTCTGGAATCCCAGAATGTTGCTTCCAACCTATTCCTTTGTTCAAAGGAAGTCACAAGTCCAGGGTGGGAGGAGTTGCATCCAGGTACAGGAATGAGAATTGTTGACAGTCATCTTTGAAATGATATAGCACAGGCCACTCTCTGGCCACAGTAATTCACATCTCTTCTACATGCCAAATACATTCATTCACCTTGTTCCTTAAAACTTGAATCCCATTACATCAAAGTCTCCGAGGGAAGCCTAAGATAAGCTCCAACCCTATTTAGCTCTTAGTGGGTTATTTGGCTGGATCTAGAAACCAAATTCACACCGGGCGGATTAACAAGAGGAGAGTATACAAATTTTATTGGTTCTACATGGAGATCTTCACAAGAGAGTGAAGTCCAAAGAAGTCGCCAAGGTAAAAAGTAAAATGCTTTTATACTTTTTATATGATAAATTAAATGCTTTTATACTTTTTAAATGATAAATTTAAGAAGAAATGACAGAACAAAGGAGAACTGGCTAGGGGCAGCAGATTTCTAGGGGAATCACTAGAAGTTATAGGAGTAGAGGGTTAAAACTAGTGAAGGTGAGGGTTGCTTTGTGAAGTATATTTATGCAGGTCCCTTGCAGCCCCCAACTTCCGGTCTATGGTGATAAGGGCTATTTTCTCACCTTGGTGCAGCGAGAGTACCCCTCCCAGAGGAATCTTTATGGCTTACTTTAAGAAGTCTGAAAAGTGTTGAATTAAACAGTTCTAACCCTTTGCTCTATGAACTCCGTAAACTCTCCTAGGTGTTCAGATTTTTTGGTGCAAGAAAGATGTCAATGGAAAAGAATCCAAACCCTGTAAAATAATTTACAGAGGGTTTATTCTGAACCAAACATTTGAGACCACAGCCCGGAAAGCCAAGTCCAGGAAGCCTCAAGCAAATGGTCTCTCCATGATTGGGTGACAGTTTGGTTTTATACATTTCAGGGGGACAGGAATTACGTGTACTGCCATAAATTAGTACATGGAAGGTGTACGTTGGTTTGGCCTGAAAAGGCAGGACATCTCGAAGCAGGAGCTTATTGGTTATAGGTGGGTTTAAAGATTCTTTGATTTGTAATTGGTCAAAGAAATGAAGCTTTCTTTAAAGGCGTGGAATGTTTTAACTTAAGATAAGCATGTCTGTTAATCAGAGACAAGGCCAAGGGACATTTACTGAAACTCAAGAGATCTGTTGAGTAAATTGAGGTCCTGCCGGTGTGGTTTAAGCTTTGTCTTGCATAGCCTTAGGCCTGTCAATGAGTTACAAAGGATATCTCCAAGAAGGGAAGGGGTGTTATGAGGCATGTCTGATCTCCCTTCTCATGGCCAGCAACTCAGCTTTAGGGTATTTCTGGGGTCCCCTTGGCCAACATGGGGTCCATTCAGTCGGCTAGGGGACTTAACATTTTATTTTAATTCGCAAAGGTCATTAAGGGATGACACAGCCTTTCTGTGTCAGGGTTCCTAAAATTACATAATGAGGAAAACACCACGCTCCTGTGCTGTGCTCACAGGGCAGTGGGGAAATCATCAGTAGCTGGGGTTCCAGGTCTGCTTTACATAGCAGTGCCTGACACACTAGGTGTATGGTGAATATGTTACCGAAAACTGGTACATGTCCCTGAGGCTGAATCAATGAGAATGAGGAACAAGGACAAGTGGTTTGAGGAAAAAGGAAAAAGAAGTTTATTAATTTGCCAGCAAATGAGAACGGTGGCAGACTAGCATTTCAAAGACCACCATCTTGCCTTTAAGCAGAAAAATCAGGCTTTTTAAAGAAGTATTTTTGGTGGCTGGGTCTACATGACCTATGTCACATGTCACAGCTTCAGGCTATTGTTACTTAACTATAACCAGCAGTTTGGGACTAGGGTTACCGCAACGTCATCTCCACTGACAATGACCTTGTGACCCTTGTCCGGACGATTCTGTTGAGCCATCACCTGTGGTTTAAGATAATAGAAAACAGACAGCAAAGAACATTTTTCTGCCCCTTTGATCACTGGCCTCAGGAAGGAATGCAGGTTTTAATTCTGAAAAAGGAAGGGGCTTTAAAGAGACAACTCATAAAACATTTCATTGCCCTTTTCTAGACCTTCCCTCGGTTACATATATTTGTTGACTGGTTGTTGAATGGATTGTGTCAAAGATAAACAAAGCTGGCCACTAGTTAAAGTGGTAAGGACAGATTGCAATCAACAATAAACCATTGCAATAGGGAAGTGGATCCAGCCTGAACTGAACTCAACTTTGATTTGTGCAGAGGTGAGTGGGAGTTTTGCAAGGAGAACCAGGGAGGAGGGTGAAGGGATGGCAGGGGCCTGGGCAGAGTCAGGGAAGTAGAAATTTATAAAAAGGTGGGAAGTGGGGGTTGGTCCAGGTGAATCCCATCTGGGTTTGCTAACTAACTGGTGCTTATGGAAGTTAGACTCCTATCTTCCCACAGAGGCTGGGAGACAGGGGCCCCATCGTTAGCTATTGGCTGGAACAAATATCAAATTCTTTGGACAGTCTTGAGCCTTCTCAGGCAGGTACTTTAAGGAGGTGGGGTCATCCTAGGGATGTAGCCTCGAGCTGTTAGAAGTTATGTTAGTGTCTGTTCTAGTCTTTTAATGGGCAGGAGGGGTCAAGGTGGATAAAATCCTCTGTGCCAAGAGTCTGCAGTTTTCATAGGCCAAGGTTGAGGCCTAGCCGAGAAGAGGGCTCAGAGGAGCCTGGCTGGAGTTCAGCCAAGGGGAGAATCTTTGTCAATTGCATGACTTGAGATTGAATTAAGATGGTTGTTATTGATGCAGAAAGAGGACAACACTTAGAAGTTTGGTTGGAGTCACTCTCTAACAACTGGCCTGCTGCCAACAAATGGACTTTTTCAACTTAATGACCTGACCATTGTTGAGCTCACACACAATCCTCTTGGAAGAGACCCAGTTTGAACTAATGTCTTCCAGTAGAATCATACTACCCTTGCCAAAATGACACCTCTTAGCTGCCCCCCATTCCCCTAACAGCACCAGACTTCTGTACAGTTTAAGATCAATCGTTTTTCTATAGTTTTGAGCCAATTTTGCTTTGCCTGTTCACAAGGGAGAGATCTGCATTGATTACCCCTCAACCAGGTTGTACTGCCGCCTCTCTCCACCCCCAGAGTAGTGTGCACCACAGGGCTTAGAATTAGAAGGTCCAGGGAACTTGTCCAAATACCCCATCTCTTAAGCATTTAAAGATTATTTTAATGCATCTATCCCCCTCCTTCCTCCCTCTCACTGTGCAAGTGGGGAATAATTACGCAGTGAACAGAAATGAAGAAAGGCAACAAGTACTTGCTGCCAACTTTTTCTTTTTGGGTGCAGTTCAAGGACCCCCACATCCTGTTCTCTTCAGGTAAAACTCGCCAAGTTTGACCCCTCCTAAAAAAATAAAGCACTGGCTCAAAGCCAGTTTGATTTACATCTTTACCTGATTTTATCCGTCAAATGGAAAAGGAAATACAAGAGTCTACCCAACAATTTAAGCTTTGGGCAGCCAGTCTTTGGACCTGTGAGCTTTTATCATTACCAAGACTTTGTAAATATTGGAATATAATCACTGATTAGCTTATTGTACATAAAACAAATGCTAGGAAAATAGTTCACACCTTAATTACTAAAGCGAGTCTGCTTTAAATTTTCTTTAAGACATTCTGGTACCAATATTATCATTCACAAATATCTGTGATAAAAATTGGCTCAAGTTCACAGCTTCTTTTCCATTAAGTTGTTTTTAAAGAAAATATTTCTTATTTGGGGAAAATAGTCAAGTGTAGTATTTACTTCTAAACCAACAGAGCCTGAAAAGTCCTAAATGGAACCATTAAATGGCACATACATAATTAAGAACTGCAACCAAAAAGCAGCCCATCTATTTGTTACAATGAAACAGTTAAAGAAAAAAATGCATGAAGGAATCATGTAGCCGGTGCCAGGCAGGCCATCTTAGCAGAAAATGAACACAAACCTGGTACATGATATCTGTCTGTTTTCTGGACGAGTAGCAATTTTGTAAGAGTGAGTGATGGTTGTTCCTAACAGGAATGATGAATGCCTGCTTTATTTTTCATTTGCATGGAAACAGACATACTGATTAAAAATGCAGTCTTATTTCTCTCTCCAAAGGTTCACTGTTTTGATTTCCACCCTGAAAAACCCATTTTGTCTTTTCTGCCTGTCGCTGGGTGTTAATCTCTTTGTGTTTGTTTGCTTCTGTGCTAAGGGAAACTGGACAATGCCCTTACTCTGTGTCACCTCCATGCTCAGGGCTACAGTGAGGTTTGTGATAACCATATTTTAGAATTTAATGAAACTACAAGGTCAGGCAAAAGGTTTTTGTTTCTTTCTGTCCAGATGATGAGTTTAACTTCAGACCGTGAAATATTGAAATTCCTGGGACATTTTGGTTGCTAATTTATGGGATAAAATAATGGGAATTTATGAAATCAAGACTGTTCAGAAAAAGCCAGAAAACGTGACTGATGTGAAGGCTTATTAGTAGAGCTGTCTAATTCATTGGGAGAAAAATCCCATTCTCTAGGAATTCGCTGTAAGGAACCAAATAAAAATAATTAATGAGCTGCAACAACTGAATCTTAAAGGGATGTATTTATGTGAAATCAATTAGATACTGGTCTACCAGTGAGCCATGATTGCCAATTGATGATACATCACAGTTGTTTGATTGTGAAAAATTGTGATTTTTTTCAAATTGAATAGTATTTGTTCAAGTTAATGAGTAGTGAAAGCTCAGCGATCCAGGAGGTCATTTTCAGGAAGTACAAGCGTGGATCCTGTCTCTATGCAGTACGTGGTTAGCAGATCTTAGAAAGACCGTAGAAAGGAACCAAGGGTAGCTCAGATTTCTTACCTATTTATTAGCAATAGTGAGGGAGCAAGAGGCTGACCTCTCTGTGCCTCAGTTTCCTCATGGGAAAAATCAGGGTATAACAGAACCTGCCTCATGGGATGTTGTGTAGACTAAGTTAGTTAATCTATGCAAAGAGTGTATGTAGAACAATATTTGATTATTTTAGTGCCCATGTAAGTGTTTATTATGATCGTGAATGTTATTATTCACATTCACTTATTTGTGTACAGGCTGCAACTCTAGTTCAAGTTCATTTGAGTCTATTAGTCCATAATGAGTTCTTATTATGGATCTTACACTGTGCTAGAAACTGGCATGGTCTCTCACCATGTAAAGTTAAAAGGGATCATGGTTTCTACAAATGTGACACTCTGGGTGGATAAGAAGATTAGGCAAATTATCTTTTTTTATGGAATTCTGACTTTCACTTGATTTGTTAATTACAGACACTTAAGTGCACGCACACACACACACTTGGTCTTGCTCTCATTCATCTACTCAAGCACTTCTTGGTTGATACTCCCATTGGGAAGCATCCCTTCTATTCCTAGTGAAGCAGGGGACCACTTTAGCTTTTATGAGGATCTGGAAGGACGGACCATCCCCTCATCACCCAAAAAACCCCATTCTCAAGAATTCTGTAAGCTTAAGAATAATTTTTATTACCTCTGTTTGTCCTGAAATTTTTGATCAGTCGCTATCTGGTAAAGTTGTTATCTGGTAAGATTGTGACATATTCAATCCTAGAACAGTGTTATTTAATAGAAAATAGCCTACAATCCCAGTCTGTATTTGCTGAGATGCTGAGATTACAAAAAAAAACCATATATATCTCTCTGGACAGCTGACATCTTGAATCTTGAATACACAGTAAGCAATGTGGTCTTCTCAAACCTACAGTTACTTCTGATTTTCATAGATTGACCAGTGGGTTGGTTCTTTGCTTCTTGTTGTTTTGTTTTAAACTGAAGATCCATATGACCTGGCAGCTTTCAGTGCTCTCACTTTGCCGTTGGTGGGATATGTCCTGCCATGGTGATTCAGACAGCGGCATCTAAGTGTGCCTCTGATCTGCAGGTGCTGTCTTGCATGTCACTCATTCCTTCCTTGTGATATTCTTCCTGACTCACCCTATCAATGTAGTTTAACCAACAGACAAAAAGCCTTTGGTTTCATCTAGCTTATAAAATGTTGTGTATGTTTCGCAGCTGTCCTTAAGATTTGTTCATAAACGATGTTATTGACATTTTCTACTATAATCACCTTACGTTTTGGCCCATAATGCCTCTTCCCTGTCCTGAGGGAGCCCACGGTCCATCTGATAGGGTCCTCCACGGTTCTGTGTCCTCCAGCGCCTCTCGTTCCCAGGCTCCACGTCTTGTCATTCTCCGTCTTCATTGGCTCTCTGAGCCCACTCTTCTTGTCTTGCATGTCCCTACTGTTCTAGGTTGTTCCCTCCTCATGTCTTTCGAAGAAGACTCTTCATTCACTCATCGTGCAAACAGCATCTACTTTGCAACACGGGTATGTCTGGAACTCAAGAAGAATCCTATTTTTGACAATGTCCTCTCCCATATAAAAGTCTGATAAAAATATCCAAAAATCTTGTGGTTTGATCATCAAATAGTTTGTTAAAATTTCTTTTCTTTAAACCCAGGAAAGAGAAAATCACAGCATTTTCTACTTTTCATTTTGCCTGAAAGGAGATGGGCATAGTTGGTGAAGCCTGGATGCTTTAAATAATTAAAACTCTTTGAGCTTATTGTAATTAGCAGGTTAGGGTATTGTGATTTGTAGGCTGAGCGAGGCAGTCGGGGAAAACGGGATGTTCTGATGCAACATGGAAACACACACTTCATCCTTTGATTTGATGTAGACCCTGAAGGCTTATACGCATTTCTGCTGTATCATACAAACTTCCTGCAGTCTATTTTGTCTTTTTTCAAATGAGAATATAGGGAAAAAGAAAACATGTATAAATTAGTAAAAACATAATTAGAATACATACTAATGCTCTGTTGTTATTTGTCTTAGCTCAGAATTGGTTATTTTGTTTATAATCAGTTCTCAGAGCTTGGTTTTCTAGAAAAGACAAACTAGTAGTATTACTCAGGAGGCGTATACTATAGCGGAAAGACCATAGGGTTTGGCATTAAATACATTTGATAGTTCAGTAGTTGTGGTCACATTGAACAAATGTCACAACTCCTCTGATCCTCAATTTCTTCATCTATGAAATGGGTATAATAATGCCTTTCCTATTTGATTGTATTTTGAATTTGATTATATAATATTTGTAAAATAATAAAAAATGGAACACATAAAAGCTGGTTGCTGTTTTCATTTTTATTTTTGTTGTCCTAGTGCAGGACGTTTACTTTCAAATTTCGTGGACACTTAACTTTCTACGTAATCTTACAGCAAGAATAACATTCAGCTGTCCATCTAGATTTCAACATATATGAAAAGAAGTCAAGATAATTCTACCCAGAATGCAAATCTAAATTGTTCTTTGGGCTTTAGCTGAAGAAAGGAGAAAAAAATGGGCATTTTTTAAGGTTGATTCTCACCTCCTAGGTAGATTACTTCTCTCCCAATGTGAGGGTTTTCAACTGTGCCTGACAGTCAAAACCACTTGAGGAGCTTTTAAAATATAATGATGCCCATGCCCACCCCAGACCACCAGTTAAGTTAGAATACTTAGAAAGGGGCCCAGGCTTTGATACTTTTTAAAAATGACTATGGGATTCCATGGAGCAGCCAGGATTAAGAATTACTGCTATAAACCCTCCCAGTTTAATAAACACTGTGCAATTTTCATAGATTTCAAAACAGGGCCAGGTTGGCCCCTACCCCGTCTTCCCTACCTGGTTTGTTAACCTAATTTTGCCTGTTTCAGTTTAAACCTGTTATTGCAGTTTTTCCCTCAGTAGTGCTGTAAATGAGCAACAGCTTGTATTTGAATATTTCCCATAGTCCTGGACTCTAGACTCCTGTTGTATTATTCTAGTGACTTTATTGTCCAGTGTGACCAGGAAGAGAAGGGAGCTCAGTGATTGCCTGTTGATTTGAAGCAGTAGATTACTCTTCAACCTTCTCCTCTCCAGGCTTAATAGGATTTCAGTATAACTCCGGGTGCAGTGTCAGCATAAAAATAGCATAACCTTATGGAACGAGTGTCCCCTGTTTCAAAATTGCATCTTTTCGCTGCTCTACAAAATCAACACTCAGAAAATGCTTATTTATAAATTAGCATGCTCCCATTCGAAAGGTGGCAACAAAATAATTTCGAAGGTGCCTTTATTGAACAGATATTTATTGAGGTGCTATGCTATTTGCTGGAGATACAGAATCAAATAAGCAATGGTTCCTACCCCCATAGAGCTTGAAGGATAGTTAGAGAGACAGACCAACCATTTAGCAGAGTACGGAGTAGCAGAACAACAGTGAAAGGGGCTGTCAGTGGACAGGCTTGTGTAGAGTTTACCTTTGCTTCTGGCTGTTCAGCAGAGCTGGGGGCTCACAGTGGATTCTGGTGGATTCTGTTACTCCCTGAGTCCTCTTCTTTTCTCTTAAGTTCCCGCTGCTGCTTCTTGCTTCCATTTCCCCATCTGTTGAGTAATCCTGCGCACGCTCTAGTTTGCTTTCCAATATATTTTCAAGGGAAATCATTATTCTGATGTAAACACATAAGCACTATCATTAGCAAGAGTTTGGCCTCTGTGATTCCTTTTCAATCCAATCATCTAGACATGAATAAATCATGATCCCAAGATATTCTTTCCAATTATTTGGATTAAATAATTACTTTCTTCAAGATTGTTTTATCTGAGTTTTGTTTGCTTGTATGCTTGTTTGTTTTCTCTCTGTACTTACATCTCTAGCTATCCTATTTCCCTGTGGTCATCTGTCATTTTGGTACTTTCATTTAAATAGAGTAAATTGGATTTTTTTTCTCATTATAATAGTAGTAACCTCTCACCATAAAAAATTTGGAAACTACAGAGAAATGGAAGAGAAACCAAATCATCCATACAGGAAACAAAAAAAATGTTTGACAGTTTGATATTTAATGCATAATTTACATACACAGGCTCATATTATATAAAGAAATTTATATCTTCGTTTTGAATTTACATTACAACATAAGCTCTTTTCCATTTTATTAGAAATGCTGGCAAACATTTTTTTAATTGGCTACATAATATACAACGAAATGGTTTCACCAAATTAAATTTATGTATCCATTTCTCTCTGTTGGTTGAACATTTAAGCTATTTATCTTTTTTCCCCTTTTTCTGAATAAATGCTGCTACAGTAAATAGCTTTGTGCAAAATGGGTTTTTCTCTTTTTACTCATTTGCTCAAGATCAATTCTCAAAAGTAGAATAAGAGAGCTGAGGAGTCTGAGTTTCTTTCTTAAGACTGCGGGATCTTCAGGGAGCACGTGGAGCATTCTCAGGGTTACTCCCTGGCTTTGCTGAAGCCCCTTCCCAGAAGTGAGATTTTGAAAGAATTCTGCCTTTGTTCTGTGTGGGACCCTCTGCCCACTCAGAATGAGTGATTGTGGAAGCGTCGGAGGTTTGGCATGTCCTGGTGTTCCTTTCTGGCCCAAATCTCTCCTCCTTCCTCTGGAGCAAAGGAATGACGCAGGGCCGTGGATGCTGTGGTCTCCCAGACACTGCTAACTGGCGGCGCCAGGGTGACGTTGTCTGCCTGCCCTTTGCAGCTGGAGCGGACGCCTGAGCGGCCACGCAGCTGCTTTCAGCTACTGCAGAATTCCGTCTGCCCAGGGCTCAGTTACCAACTTGCTGCTCCCAGTATTAGTTCCTCGCGGTTTCCTGGCCCGTTACTGGCACGATGAGCGTATGCATCGCTCTTCATCTGCTCCTGACAGGGACGGCTATGTTCACGCCCACGGGGTGCGTAATCGAGATACCCATCATTAGGCAAAGTCTTGATGATTAACTGTCCTGAATAATTAAATCCCGTAATGAGATGGTGCCTGTTACAATACGAATGAATGGATGGGCAGCCTGCGCGCCGCCGCAGCGCATGTCTGTGCTGCTATCAAGCCGTATTCCTTGTCGCTCGTTGCCAAAAAGGGGGCATTTTCGACTAAAGAGCCGGGCCTGCATGGCTACTGACACGTCCCTAGCCCAGGCTGTATTATCTCTCACCACACTACCCACCAACCTTCTAACTGCCCTTTCAGCCTCCAGTCTTGCCCTGTACCGGTCGCTCTCCAGTTTGCAGAGTTCTCTTTTAGAATGAAAATTTGATTGCATCCTTCCCTGCGCAGAATACTTCAGAGGGTCCACACTGCTTCCGGGATGAGATCCAAACTCTCCCACCTGTTTCACAAGACGCTTCATAATGTGTCCCTACCCATATCCCCAGCCTTATCTCCTGCCTGCTTTCTGGACTCTCCACTAGAGGTCTCCACCTGGAACGTTCTTTCTTCCCTCCTTTCCTTTGGGGAGCTTTCTCTGAATGCTTAGGCTGTGGTTACTAGTGCCCGGCTAGGTTTTCCCCTGGACCTGGACGTCCTCCATCCCAGAATTTGGCACACTGGGTCCCATTTGCTTATTTATCATCTGCGTGTTTCACTCACTGTCTCCAGCACTTACCAAGGTCCCTGACACGTAAGTCCCTTGCTTAAAAGACACTTCACACGGTCCTGGGGGTATTTGAGAATAAAAATTGACACTGACAAGTACGCAAGTAAACAATATGTTAATACTTATACCCCTGGCAAACTTAGAGTATAGTACAAATTGGAAAATTCAGCAAAATATAAATAGATGAGATATCAATCTTGTAGCAAATTGAAACTAATTGGTTAATTAAATAAACTAATGAATTGAGTCCAAAGGGGATTCATATCTATACGATCTTGTCTCTTAAGTCATAAATTAGAAAAAAAAAATGAAGGCAAGTGTATTGCTTCAAAAGAACATTATGGCTTAAAATAAATCCCTAAATCTTGTATCTTTTCCCCAAATCACTGATAAGAGCAAATGTTGACACTCTTAAGTTTTTTCTAGTCTCTTTGACTACAAAGATGTCTTTATTGCTCTGCTTTGAGCTTCCCTTGCCCACATAAAGCATCTCCTTATGTCTATTGGCCACGTAGGCTTGCTTTTCCTAGTCCTTGCCTATTCTCATACTTTGCCCACATTTTATTGGACTATTGGCCTTTTTTTTATTAATGTTTAAACTATTTTTATAGAGTATAGCAGTTAAACCTTCATCTCTCATTTGCATGGCAAGTATTTATTTTGCATTTATTGTTTTTCATTAACTTTGTGGTATCTTTTGCTGTGTAATTTTTTTAATTTGAAAATTCTATATGTCTGCATTCTCTTTTATTGCTTCTACATATCTAGCGTATGTATTAGTTTCCTGCGGCCACTGTAACAAATACCACAAGACTTTGTGGCTTAAAGAAACAGAAATTTATTTTATCACAGTCCTAGAGGTCAGAAGTCCGAAATCAGTTTCACTGAATTGAAACCAGGGAATCAGCAGTGATGCCCCCTCCGGAGGCTCTGGGGGCTGCCGGCATTCCTTGGTTTGCTGGTGCATCGTCCAGTCTGCAAGGCCAGCGTATGTGTATCATGCAAACTGAAAAATTCGGCAAAATATAGATAAATAGATGAGATGTCAAACTTATAACAAATTGAAACTAATTGGTTAAGTAAATAAATTAATGTATTTGAATCCAAAGGAGATTCATAGGTATACGTAGTCTTATCTCTTAAGTCATAAATTAAAAAAAAAAAATGAAGGCAAGTGTATTGCTTCAAATGCACACCTCTCCCTGCTCCCTCTCCACGTTGCCTTCTCCTCTAGTTCTGTCCAATCCCCTCTGCCTTTCTCCTGTAAGTACACTTGTGATTGCATTTAGGATTATCCCCAGGAAATCTGGGATAATCCCCCATCGCAAAATCTTTAATTTAATCATATTTGTTGAGATCCTATTTCCAAATAAGGTACATTGACAGGTTCCAGAGATTAAGCCCTGATATGTTTGGGGGCCGTTATTTAGCCTACTACAGCTTGGTTAAAGTTTTCCCCACTCTAGGACGGTACATGTAGGAACCTGGATTTTCTTGAAAGTATTAGTATGTACTAAGTCTGATTGAGAACAATTTTTTATATGTGATATAATATAAGAGTCTTTCCAATTGCCCCAGATTAAACCTTTTTAACGTTTGCAAACTGAATCTAAATACCATCTTTGTTATTGATAAAAAATCTTGTGCCTACCATTTCTGGATTATCTACTAAATTCCCTTATCTATTTGTCCATTCTTATGCCTCTACCATATTAATATGATGGCTATGACTTTATAGTATTTTTTAATAATACTAAAGGCATTTATGGCTATAAATTTTTCTCTGACACCAGATATTGCTTCATTTCGTGGTTTTGCTTGAAGGCACTCATCTATTCATAGCTTTCTAGAGAATGCTTAAATTTACTGTTCTTTTCTCCTTTGGTGTAAGGATAATCTAAGAGTGAGTTTTTAAATTTCCAAGTAGATAAGGTTTGTTTCATGAATTACTCATCAATGATCTGTTACTCATTTTACCAGATTATGATCAGAGAATGAAGCCTATAGAGTATTCCATTATAACTTTTGTTCAGGCTTTTTTAACAGCAGTTACAGGAAAGATTTTCATAAATGTTCCACAAACAAACAAAAATTGTTTTGAGAGGATTTGCTAATATAAAATGAGAAATATATAAAAATGCATAATATAATCAAGTTGATTGATAATATTTAATTTTCATATATCCTCATTGGCTTTCTATTAGATCTGCCCAATTTTGAGAGATGTATTTTGAAGTATTAGATTGTGATAGTGTATTAATTACATTTCTGTTAATTTTTGCTTCATATATTTGGCTGCTATGCTGTTTGGTGCATCTCGGATTATAGCTGTCATAGCTCCACAAATTGTGCCATTACATAATAATGGCCTACTTTTTCCCATCTAGTACATTTAAGCCTCACCACCCCCCCATTTTTAGTTTAATTTTTACTGAGATTGTTTTTCTGGATGATTGTAGATCAGCATTTCTCATCTTGTTTTTTACCATCATCTTACTTAGGAGCCTTTTTAGACATTTTTTTCCTTAATCCCACCCCTCCCATGAAATTTTAATATCACAGATACACGTGCTGTATGTGTATCTGTGTATTAGTCATAAAAATGGTAACATTATTTCAGCCCCCCTCCAAGAACCAATCTCAGCCCCATTGAGAATGCATGTAAAAGATTCTTGGTAGACCTTCTACAATGTGTCTTTTCTGTTTCAAAAATCCTTATTTGGCAAGCGCATTAAACACATACACATCTCATATTGTTCCTCACTTGTTTCTTTTCCCCTTCATTTTTTTTTTTTGATAGTGGTAGTTGTTGTGTACTGTTCAGTTAGAGTCCTTTCTTGAACATCTTCCTCAGATGGGTGATGTAGGCAATATAGTCTGTAAGTGTGTACGTATCAGCAAACATTTCTTTCCTTCACCCTGGCAGGTAACATCCTTGAGTGGGTAAAGAATTCTTTGACTTCAGTCTTTGTGTCCTGTAGTCCGTAGCTACCATGTCCTTGCAGACGGTTAGTTCTATACCAGTCTGTCTGCTCCGTTTTCCTTGATGGGTTACTTTTTTTATTTTTTGGCCAAATTTTGTCTTTTTCCCTGATGTTCAGTAATTTTACTGAATGTGCTTAGATGTGTCTTTCAACACGAAACTCGCCTCCACCTTCAGGTATCTTTTCAACTTGTAGATTTAGATCTTTCCTCAATGTGGATAATTATTTTCTATTATTTGCAAACTTATTCTTTTTTGCTTCTTTTCCTCTTCCAGTACTTCTATTAGTCACATGTTATAGCTCCTCGATTTATCTATTAGCCTTTTCCCCTAATTGCGTTTATGCTTTCTCTGTGTGTGTGTGTGCATGTGTGTGTATGTGCATTGAATGCTTTGAGATATTTCTTCCATTTTGTCTTCAGGCCACTAATTCGGGCCTCACAATGGCCATACTGCTCTTTAATTACTCCTGCAAGTTAGTTGTAAAATCATAGAGTATTAGCAGCAGCCACACCTGATTGTCCTTGAGTGCTCATGCTGTGGTTTAGCCCCAGTTCCTGTCTTCTCCAGCAGCCGGTATCAGCAGGTGCCCATAGTGTTCAAGCATCTTCCCTCTGGCGGTTGGGTCCCCTGGAATGTGTTGATATTTGATTTTATCAGACTATTGGTGGCTTATTTCTTTCACGTGAAGGAAGGCAAAGACTGGAGGTGCAGCATTAGATGGTTTACCAGTTCTCTTCTGAGGCAACCAAAGAATTTCTCCCTCCTCAATACCTCATACTCCCAGCCCCAGGTTCAGGGGAGTGGCCTTGTTTCCTATCTCACCTTTTAAAGAGCGGGCCGCTCTGGGACACTCTTGTGGGGCTGAGCATTGTTCTGCAGGGACGTGGATTCCCCAGAACCTGACTGTGCCGGCCTTCAGCCCAGCACTGCTTGGCTTGTGAGAGTCGCATAGACCTGGCTGAGGATGGACGGAGTGGGAGAGACTTGGGAATAACTTTCTTTCCAGGATACCCCTTCCTTTTCCAATTCCACGTAACAAAATAGTCATGTGGAGAGATCTATGCTGGATCAAGAAGAGAGATGTATGTTCCAGGCCTGACTTTGCCACTAGAAAGCCGTGTGGCCACCGCACGTCGCTTGATCTTCTTGTGCCTCAGTGTCCTCATTTACGAAATGAGGAGATTGCGCATTATTGATCTCTAAGGTATCTTCCAGCTATGGCCTTCTCAGTTTGTATGAAATCTCAATATCCCGAGGGCTCCTGTTATGATGAGGAGTAAAATTCAGGGGTTTTCCAACGTGTTCTGTGGAGCCCTGGGGGAGTGGGGCAGATTCTGTACAGGAGGGAAGGAAGGAACTGGAGGAGATGTTCAGCTTAAGTTTGCATTTGAACAAAGAGTTCAACTGCTAAGATGAGTTTGAAAACCACCACCATATTCTACGTAATCCCAAGAATTAAGTTCATCCAGCATGACTTTTCTTTTGGTTTCTCTTTAGTATTTTTGCTTATTTCCTGCATATGATATTTGGGCATTTCATCCTCTCTACCAGTTGTTTTGAGTCAAGAGAAGCAAGCAGTATTTATAACCCCCAGTACCAGAATATGAGTATACCACCCCAAAATATGCCTCTTTGGCATATGGATTATTTTGAGCTAAAGGCAACTGAGAACCAGCAGAGGAGGAAAAGTTCTTTACCACTCTCTAATTGCCTAAAAATAGAGCATAAATTTCCCATTTTGTAAAGGAAATTTCTATTTATAAAGACAATTTCTATTAGTAAAAGACATCTCCATACTAGGAAGAGAGCTACTCCTGGAGACAAGTCTTACCACTTGAAAGACTCTTGTCTACATGATAAGCAGCCCTTATTTTCCATACATTTTCTCCCTCTACCTTCCCATAACTTACCTTCCTCACCCGGAAGCTCTAACCCCATTTTCCTCTGTTTACCCGGAGATGGTATACAAGCCTCAATCAACTGGCCACCTCCCAGAGTCTCATTTCTTTGTGGAGCTCCCTTGTTTGCGTGTAATTAAAACTTCATGTGTGTATAATTAAAACTTTGGTTTTTCTCTTGTTAGCTTTTTATCAATTTGATTCATGGGCCCAGCCAATGCACCTAGGAGGCTAAAGAAACAGGTTTATTTCCTTTCCTACAAAATCAAAAGGGCCTCCTGCATTCGACAGTCTCTTCAAAGTCACAACGGGGCTGAGCTGAATCTCTGTCCTGGGGTACAGCTTCCCGTACAGGACTGCACTGTCCATCATAAGGTTTTTGCAAACTTCATTAAAAATTGGCTTAAAGTAGGTCAGCATTCCTGAGACACTATCTTTGAGATGATTTATTTAAGTTTGAAATATTGGCTAATGTTTTTCACTGGAAAGGGCAAGGTTTTAAATTGCTGATATTTAAAAGCCAGGGGGCTTTTTGCTATTTCTCTATTTAAAAAATGATGAGAGAATTTAACTTGGAAAACACTAGGCCTTACTGCAGAAATTGGCATAAAGTAGGTGTTTAAAGCCTTTGGAAATGATTACATTTTGACTGTCTGAATGAAAATGAGTGGATGGGGAGATAAGACACCGAAGATGAGAGATTTAATCGACGTTCCACCTGAAGCCTGGGGACGGACGTTCTACCTAAGCCTACGTTCATTACAGCCAATGCTATAATTGAAAATTTTAGGATTCCTTGGTGTAAGCAATCAGCACAAACTAAAAGTAAAAATAAGCTTTATTTAATGACAGTCTACCACTATCTGTAGATTTCAGAGTTTCTATTTTCATTCATGTTTTGAAAGTTCTGGTCTTCCTTGTCTTCAATCTCACAAAAATGGCACAGCGGGAATCAATTTAAGGCATGGAGCCAGAAACACAGATAGGTTAGATGATCTCTTATGTTTCATTTGTGCTAAATATGTTCTGTTAACTAAGAGGAAAAATAAATGAATTTGTTTAAAAATACTGGCCCGCTAACTGTGGGGGGGGGGGTCTCATGAAACACACAAAGTATTTCTCTGTCTAAAAAGGGAAAATATAAACAGCGAATGAATGTGTGATGACCACCAGTCTCAACTGTAGAGATCGGGGCTGTGCAGACGTCACCAGACCTTCAGCAGAGTATGACAAGGTACAGTGGGCTTCCTGGAGGAGCGCCAGAGCTGGCAAGGAAGGTGGTGTTGGTGTTAACTCTGCCTGGGGAAGAACCCTGAAGCCCTCAGCCTCTCACCATCCAAGCCCTCACCTCTCCATAGTAAATTTAAAATTGACATAGATGCTGTGATAGAGACACGGAAGTCAACAAATAAGCTCCTGGTTCTTTTCTTTTCTGTTCTTATCTCTGTCTTTCTGTATGTCTGTCTCTATTTCTCTCTCCCCTCCTTCCTCTTTTTTAAAGAAGGAGTTTATACCTGTTCAATGCACCCACTCAACCTGCTGCACAGAAATACTTAGTTTGTGGTGAGGCTGCCTCCAGGCGTGGGGGGTGCAGAGGAATTTGGTTGCTGTTGATGAGCTCCATTTCAGGCCACTTTTATTTCTACACTTAATTAAAACGAAAAGGAGCCTCCACGCATGACATGGGGTGTAGCCTCTACTCTACCCTCCAACACCCAGGGGCTGTGGGATTTTTTTTGCGCTGACCAGCTCCAGGCTAGAGCCCTGCTGGATTGTGCCAGACACTCCTTCCTGCTGTCAGCTGTCACCCAAGCATGGGCAAACCGGCTCCCTGTACCTAATGCTCCAAAAGTCCAGGTCTTGATCTTCCGCTTCACTCTTTTCTCAGGCTGAATTGCAGGAATCATTGCTCAGCATCCACATTTGTTTGCACCATTCTCTCTTTCCTTCACACCAAACCCTTTCCATATAATCATTATCCACAGTCCATCCTTATCAAAGCAAGATGAGACTTTGCCACTTGGGGGCCATCAGGGCCAATGTCTTATTGTCTGTCTGGCCCCTGAAAGCATTTAAGTTTGTGTCCCAATAGCAAAAAAATGGAAAAGTCAGTGAAAGAAGACTATTTCCCTTTTATGATAAGGAGAGGGAATCTATCAAAACACACAAGGGAAAACAAACAGGGCAATGTTGTAATCCAATTACCTGAGATAATGCAACGACTGTGGCCGCCATTATTCAGTGTCCCTGAGATTAAAACTTATTGTAAAAATTATACACTTTTGAAAATCTTATGAGGAAAGGCTTTATTTCTGATTTTGTTCCTATTTCAGTTATTTTTAGGCAGGACATTAATTGAATTCAGTACAATAAATTTAAACAATAGGATGAATGCAGGTAAGTCACTGATTAATAACTGTGATTTTCTTCGTAATAGCTAATACTTAAAGGATACTTACTATTAACTCCTCCAATCTCACAAAAACCTTTGGAAGTAAATATTAATATTATCTACGTTTTGCAGAGGAAGAAACTGGAGATTAGTGAGGTTAAGAAACATAGTTTGTAAACTGGAAATCCAGCTGGACTCCAGGTCTCTCTGGGCTAAAACTAGCAACTGTTTAATCTTTGCTATTGCTTCTTCATGTGTAGATAATTACAGATGTAAAAAGTGAAAGAAGGGTAGATTGCAATGAAATTATTACTGCAACGATTGTTTTATTGCACAATACTGAAAAAGGCATAATGGAATCTGTGTTTGTGCTACTATGCTATTTATATAAACTCTTTTGAAAGAATTCACTCATTCATTCATTCATTAATCTTCCATTAATACCAGTTGTTGAAGTGCTTGCCTTTTTAAAATTTGAATGAATAGTTTTAATTTTTAATGAGCTTATTTATACCTATTTAAAATGGCCAACATTTAGGTTTTCTGATTTCTTTATCTCTGAATATTTTTTCCAGGGTCAACGTCTTTTTGAAAAGTTACTCCAACTGACTTCGCAAGATATTGAAATCAAGCTAGTGAGTGATGTAACAGCTGATTCAAAGGTATTAGAAGCCTTGAAATTAAAGGGTAAGGCCAAGGTTGATATGCTACTCTACCACTGGATATTCTGTTAAGATACCTTTAATTTCACTCAAAATAATATATAATTTCTTTATAATCAATACATTTTGCTTAGTACACTTCTTATTTCTCCTTTAAAAAATAGCCTGATTAAAGCTTTTAAATGAGAAAACTAGTCAATACTGCTGGGATTTTTTTTAATAGTGTTATTGCATTTAGATTTATGCAAAATAATTGACTGGCCAATAAATAATAAATAACTAGAAAGAAGAATCTTTTCCTCTCTGAACATTTCAATGATGTGATTAAAGAGCCACTTCTCATCAGAGTAAGCACTGGATCTCTGTTTTTGTCTTGCCCATCAAATGAAAATCCTCTTCATGCTGTATTTTCTTTAAAATAATATAGTCAGATCTAGAAGTCTATGAAACACAACCTGATTCACGACTTTTAAGATAGTTCCACAGGAGAACACCACTTATATAGCCATTTTGCAATTTGTCTCACAGTCTCATGAAGACTGAAAATAATTCTAAACTAACTTTATTATGTTGTAATCTTCTCTAACTGAAATGAACTCTCACTTCCATAAAGTTTTTGCTGACTTGTAAAAATTGTTACCTGGAATTTGCTATCCAAACTCTAAGCCTCTAAAAAGAATTTGCACATTTGAGTCAGTGAAATGTTGGAGCTGCTGGTTGTGCTGGGGGGAGGAAGAGGCACTGGCCTCAGTGGGTCTCGTGTTTCACCTGAAGACATCATCATACTTCACATTTGTGCTGTTTAAACGTACTGTGAGTTTATGCTCGTCATCTTCCCCATATTTTGAAGTGACAATATACCTTCCAAAAATGGAACAGACTACGAAACAAATAAGTGAGCCCAAGGAGTCTTTCCTCCTAAAGGAGAAAAGTTGGACGGGATAAAATATATTGAAAGTCGTAAACATACAGAAGACATGAGCTTGGCCATGCACATGTAACTATCATCATGCATATTATTTTTTTCTATGCATAGGAAAATAAAGAAAACTTACAAGATATTGGTATGTCTCAAAACCTGCATTATACTACTTCAGTGCAGCATAATATTTTTGACAAATTACATATTGTCTGTTCAATAAACTGACAAATACAGTCATCTTGGGTTAGAAATGTATTATTACTTTTCCCATTTAAAAAGTGTGAAACTGGATTCCCACTATCTGAGAATTTGTTAGCCAACACCTTTTTTAGGAATGGATGACTTTTGGTTGACTGAGGGTGCCCATATTTGCAGATGATTTTTCTCACGGAGTCTATCAGCATCTCCTTTGGCTTTGATTATCCTGGAAGGATAAAAAGCAGTTGGGTTAGGAAGGGAGCGAGGGAGCCTGAGAGTTCTTACTTCTTGGCTATATATCCATGAATCTCTTCCTTGCCATAGCCCATGCTAATCTTGTAAACTCAACCAAAAGTCAAAACTGAGGGGTGATAGGGTATGGACAAGACTTTCTTAGGAACTACTAACTATTTGGCTACCCAAATAGGGAATAGATATTAACACATTTATAGACAAAGGCCTGGTTTACATTTCTATTGTGAACTATGAATCAAAGCTTCATTATAGTCCTTGCTTCTCACAGAAAAAAGAAGTGCTTGCATTTTCAATCATATTTATATACTACTACAACTTAGGCTCTGTTGATATAGGAGTTCTTATTCAAATAAAAAAATAATTTTCTTTACAGATATAGAGTAATAAACAGGACCCTAATTTCTTATAACTAGTTCCTATATACTTAAAGTAAGCCTATCTGGCTTTTAGTAGTGCACATATGTATATTTTAAGTACAAAATATATAAATCTTTAAAATATAGTGAAATATTTCTCTACTCTCATCTTTTGGTAGAGACATATTAAATGATAACTTAGCGCATTTTAGAAATAATTTTTTATGAAACTATTTTAAATCTGTGATTGGATCCCTTGCTTAAGGGTTATCATTTAATCTTTTTTATTTCTTTAGGAAGAAATTCTAATCTTTTAGTAAAATTCCAGGAAGCTTTGTCCAGAATTATTTCACAAAAAATAGTGGAAGACTAACCATGAGCAATTTCAGCTGCAAGGGAGTTTTACTAAATATAGAAGCTAATCGAATATATTGCAAAAAAGGATAAAAGTGAAGCTTCCCAATACATGGTGAAGATTTAGTGCAGGCGTAGGCCAGCGAGGGCAAGACGGGCTGGAGCAGTGAGACGGCTGGCCCGAAGCCACAGAGGCCTGGTGGACAGTGACATTCCCGGTCATTTCCTGCTCCTCCTGCTCCCCACTCTTGTCCTCTCTCCTCCGTGATTCAGAATCAGGAAAATAAACCATCCCTCCAAGATCTCAAACTGTGACTTGGAAGTGGGGTGCTTTTGAAACCCAACCGTCAAGAAGTACTCAGACCCAGGGAGGGATTTAATTTTACATGAGGTTTTCTGTAAGTTCAAAAACAATTTTCCTGTTTGCTTTTCCTAATTTCACTTACTAACCATCACCACCTGTATCCCCCAACACACATCTCAAAGGCAACGTGTTAACATAGCTCATGCGCTTCTTCTCTCTCTCCCCAATGACAACAGTAACGTTACCCAAATTTCCATCTGCCCAGTCACTCATGTTAGAAACTAAACTCCACGCTCTCATTCTTCACATCGACTGAGCCAAATTATGTAGAATCTGTGCCTAGATCTTTCTCCTAGATGTCACATTTCCTTCTCAGCTACCACTGCCCTGTTCCAGGTCCTTAATCCTTTGCTCTGGCCTGGAGACCTTCCCACTCACCCCGTCTCATCTCCACACAGCTACCAAAGAGATCGTCTGCCCCGTGATTATTATCAACGCAATAATCGTGTGTGTGTCAGTGTGCCTGAGTGTTATGCAGACTTTTTATTGAGGAATATCATGATGCAATAAAGGCACAAGTATTAAGTGTATAACTCTGTGAATTTTTACAAAGTAGACACATCCATGTAACCCCTTCTCAGATCAAGATGAACTATGTAGAAATGTAATCCTTTATTTCCAAACAATTGGAGAATTGTTTTATTTACATTTTTGTTATTTTCACGATGGTCATAGAATACATTTTGTATGCTTTCAATCACTTGAAATTTATAGAAATTTTCTTTATGAATTTGTATTTCTAGAAATAAATTTGCTTTATAAATATTGAGGCTTTTTTTCGCCTTCACACAGGTTTTCATTTTCATTTTTGCATTTTATCAACTTTTATAGTAGTCTTGGCAAATGTAGAACACTGCAAACATCTCAGAAACTTTCCTTATTCTCTGCTGCGGTCAATACTTTCTGTAGAGATAACCACTATTTTGACTTCTACCACCACAGATTACAATTATCTTTCCTGAACTCTATATGACTAGAATCACAGAGTATAAACTCTTTTACGTCTGGATTCTTTGGTTCAGTTTTATGTTTATAAGTCTTCTACAGGTTGCATAAGCAGTAGGGTATTTTACATTGCTGTGACATGAGCCCTCCCCCAACTGCAAAGAGTTCACAGTTTGGTAGAGGAGATCAAGTGATAAGTAATAAACGAACTGAACTGATCAAGGAATTCCTAAAACATCTACACGGAGTCCAACTTTTATGAATCACTTTTTGCATCTGTCACTGATGCCTGTGTTTTCCACTCAACGTCATCTCTGCACCATCAAGAGTGTCGATGGTGCTGTGGAACTTTAAGAAGCAGAATGCTCTGCTGTTGTCTCTTGTTTCTAATCAGAATTCCATTCTGCCTATTTTTGAAGTTTACCAGAAATTGTCAAAGGAAGATATTCAGACAGTAGCCAGGTCTTGTATTCCTTTCTCAAAGGATCCTTAAATGATTTGTTGACTGAATATTGAGAAACTGTGACAGCCCTGTCACGCCACCAGGAATAACAACCAAGACCACACAGTGACAATGCTGTCCCAACTTACCGCCTGGTCTACAGCAATCAAAAGATGCATTCCAGTGTCAGAGATGTTAAAGTGTAAAGGCCACACGTTTTAGAATCAATGCCATATGATAATAAAGCTTATTTTAAAATAGTAATAGATTATAAAATTCCACTTAGAAACCTTTAACTTTAATAAATTACATTAAATTATTATAAAAGTGACCATTCCTAATACCACACTAAGAAAGGTAGATTCTAAACCAAACCTCTTATAACAGGGCTTTTTTGTAGTGCAGTGACCATACTCAGTGAATGGAAATTCAGAGAATTCAGGCTATGCTGGTTTTTAAGAAACATGGGGCATCTTTAACAGAACCCCTGATGGCTCGTGCATTCAGTGAAGGGCAATATTCATATAAAAAAACACCAAATAATAATAGCAACAACCACAAAAAACCCAGCTATATTACCTGAAATAGGAAGGAGGTTATACAAATCAATTTTTCATATGCAATTTCTATTCCAATTTCTATAGGAAAACAATGTAAGGAAATCAGAAATCTGAAATACATTGGAGAAAAGATAGTCTCCTGCTGTAGACAATGAAGATACCAGAAATCATATTCCTAGGTATGCAGCATGATGAAATTGCAACTCAAATGAAACCCAACTCAAGAGAGCTTGGCTCTAAAAAAGAGAGATATAAAACACTCAGCGGTGACAGGGCACAGAAAGGCTCGGGCGATCGGTCCTACCAACGTTATCTGCTAAGACAGAGTGACCATCGGAATAACGAATCTCACTCACGGGTTAAACTCTGTCACTAGGTGCTGTTTGGTCTTTTTTAAAAACCATTTAAAAAAATTTATTTATTTTAACTGACAAAATTGTACATATTTATCATGTACAACATGTTGCTTTGAAATATTAATACATTGTGGAATGGCTAAATCGAGTTACTTAACACAGACACTACTTCTTACACTTATTTTTTGGTAGTGAGAACACTTAAAATGGGACGGGTATATATGTGTACACAAAGAGTACAATGCACACCACGCAATAGGATGGACATATTTGAAACCTGGACGGGGCGGGAAGGGGAGGCAAGGGCAACACACGTAACCTAAACATCTGTACCCCCATATTATGCTGAAATAAAAAAAAATCTACTTCATTAGCAAATTTTAAGAATTCCATACTGTACATTGTTATTAACCATCATCGCCATGTGGGACAATAGATTTCGCCTCATTGCTGGTGATCAGCCCAGCTATACCACAGAAAGAAATTCATCCTAGAGCTTGCGGGTGCCTCGGGACGGTGCCTCTTTGTTCTGATGGTGCAGTTCACTGTGGGCTCAGGGCCCTGCTGTTGCAGGCTTTCAGTTTGTTAAAATCAAATGTGTGTTTCCCTCCCACTCCCTTCTCTCTTGCACACAAACCTGCAAGTGATTAAACCTAAAGCTTAGTCTATGCTGCCTAGATATGTTTTGAGACATCCTTAAGGAGCTGATAACACAACTGTTTTATGAGGTTTTGTTTTGTTTAGCAAGAGCACTCACATGTCAAGAGTTTTCTTTTCTTGTTTGGATACGTTAGGTAGATAATAGATAGATGACAGAGAGATAGATAGATAGTTGACAGACACACAATGTTAGTTCGTTTGTGCTGCTATAAGAAGTATCTGGTAATTTATAAAGAACAGAAATTGATTTTCTCACAGTTCTGGGCTCTGGAGGTTCAAGATCAAGCACTGGTAGGTTCAGTGTCTGGTGAGGACCTGGTCTCCACTTCCAAGAAGGCACCTTGCTACTGCAGCGTCCAGAGGGGACATCCTCCAGCTGTGTCCTCACACGGTGGAAGAGACAGAAAGGCAAACAAAGGTCTCAGCTTGTTCCTTCCAGCCCCTTTACAAGACATCTGTCCATTTATGCTGTAATCATTACCCAGTGGTCTCACCTCCACCACAACGGGTAATACCACCACAATGGGCATTCAGACCATAAAGATAGAAAATACATACGTCTCCAAATCTTCTTCCTTTGAGATTTTAAAATTAAATGTCCAAGTTTATCTTTTCATCCACACTGTTTCGTTTCTGTTACTCCTGTGAAGGCAATACACAACTCACTGTGACAGCACTCAGCTCTCTAAATCCCCTCATTTGCCCCCTTTGTGACTAAAGTCATATTTGCTGGGTGACCCTCTCAGACACAATCTGTGGTCTGAGTAAAACTGACCCCAACTTTCCCTCATTAGCATATACATCAAGCAAATGAGCTACTTAGAGCCCTACCCGTGTCGGTAAATAACCAACAGCCACAAGATCCTAATGAGCACGGGGTGGGCATCTTCGGGTCATTTGGGCTATGATCCCACAAAGCGTTGAGCAAGCAGTAGATATTTAATTGGCCTTTACCTGTGACTAAGTTTTATTTATTTAAGTCATAATTTTAACTGAAATAAGACTAAAGCCCTTTCACTCTCCTTAATATCACTGTGTTTTTTAACTGTTGTGTTCTGGTTTTCTTTTAGCTGCATTATTTTAAAGCGGAAGGGGAGATGCTATGTTCTTTCTGTCAAATTCTAAATGTGCTCCTTCCCAATGCTTGTTTGAATTCAAGAAAGCTGTCCTCATTCATCATTGATAACCCGTATTTTTATTTTCATATTCACACATCAGGCTTAACAAAAACTTTTAAAAGGAAAATACATTCCTAAAACCGAGCATAGAAGCACATATAGATTTTTAAATTAATACGAGCTGCCCCAGTTTCCAGCTTGGACATTTTTACAAGGTGAGTTTTGAACTGCTTACTCCAGATCAGTGAAATATAATTTGAGATTTTATGCTTATTGAGGCTCTTTTACTTAGGTCTGTCTGCTTTATAATTGCTCCAAATTCTGACTCTGTAAGTAGGTATGCTTGTATGTGGTTTATTTCATGTAAGCAATAATAAATATGTCTTGGTGATTTCCCTAGAGGAGACTTTATATTATTTTAGCTTTCATTTCTGCTGTCTGAAAGAGTGCCATTGTTAAGGAAGCTGAAGATTTCAGAGGGTCTTTCGTTGTCCAGGTGAAGGACTGTCCTCATGATCACCAGAGTGTGGAGATCTCTGGACAGGAGGTTTATAAGGCTGCCTTCTGCTGAGCCTGTTGTGGTAATGGCCCAGACAAAAGTAAAGTGTCCTTGTTGTCACCCAGGCTCTGCTTCCGTTTTATACCTTCTCGAAGTGAATGCCACTTGGGCTCTTGGCCGCGTGCATGAAGGCCAGTGCCTTTGTTCTATATGTGGCCGTCAGAATTCATTGCAAGGAGTTTTTTCTTCTGCCTTTCCTTGCAGCACACCAAAACATTTGGCAGGAAGGCAGGAGCTCCTCCAACTATGGATGTTTGGACACATTATGCTTCAGTGATAATTAGCAGAATAATTAGCATAGCATTTAGGAGCAGATACTTTGGTGGCATATAGATTTGTGCTAAAATTCCAGACCTGTCATTGCCGTGTGATACAACTTTAGGCAGGTTACTCACTTTCTCTGAGCTTCGGTGTCCTTTTCAGTAAAATGAGAATAATAATAACCTCCCTGAGAGCTATGAGAATTAAATTAGATAATATATAAAAAGCATCTGCTGCAGGTATCTAGCTTATAATAAACTTTTGATAAATGACATCCACTACAGCTGTTGTCTTAATTTCCCCAGACGTGTTATCTTTGCATTTGACCTGTCAGTGCCTCTATACTGGATTCATTTCTGCCCCTAAACCATACACCTAGCTCTGTGATTTTCTGATGAAAGAAAAGCCCTGGTTCTAATTGTACCTTACAAATCATCTTTTGGGATGCAGCTGGTTCATTAGCCTTTAGGGTTGTGCAGTGACTCTCCCTGCCTCCAGGTTGTGGCGGGTCCAACTGGTAACAGCGATGACACTCCAGCTGTGTTTTCAGTCTCTGTTCTAAAAGCCACCCAAGGTAGGTCTGCAATTCAGTGTGTTTAAACTTTCATAAGGGTTCATCTAATACATGTAATATAGTTGAACCATTCATCCATTTGCTCTAAAACATAGGATCTAGTGCTAGATGTTTTTTTATTTTTATCCCTAATACATAAGAACCTTGGTAGGCATGGCGTTTTCAAGGAAGTTTTATGCATATCAAGTCTTATGACATTATAGAAGGAGAATTTTATATAGTCAATCTAGGTGTGGCTTTATGCATTTATTGTAGAGATGTTAGAATTTGGGAAGGGTGTTCTTGAAGAGGTGAAGAAGAATAAAGGTATAAATATAAATAAAGAAATAAATAACCTTTCTGAAAAGCCTTTGATTCTAGGCATCCCATGCCCATCATTTTTGGCAACGAGTTTGCTGTTTTTGGATGCCCGTTAAGCTTTGGGAAGCCTTCACACATCTGTGTTCTGAAGGGGACTAGAGACAAGTTTTCTTCTCGGCTCCACTACTCACTGACTTTGAGCAGCTCCTGCCTTGTTTGGAGTAGCCACACGGAAAATATTCATTGCACACATTAGCGAGTGAGATCCCTTACTTCTGTGAGCGTGCCTCCGTTTTCAAGGTGCACATGCCAATTGCATCTGCTTTTTAAATCAATACCATAGGAACTAGAGTGAATTAAGCTGCAAAGCTCCATTTCTCTTGTTTCCAGCAGGCTGCTCAGCATGAGCCTTCAGCATGCCCTATTATTTCTGTGCTTTCCTTCTTTCCATACCATATTTTATCTTTTTGTGTGTGTGAGCTAACTTCTTCCCATCCCTTCCTCATGCTTGGTGATTTTCTACTAACTTCCTCATCTCTCACCCACAGCAACAGGTATTCCAAAGACTTACAGCTCCCCTAAGTCCCCTAAGCCAGCAGTCCCAAACCATTTTGGCACCAGGGACTGGTTTCATGGCAACTGTTCCAAGAACCAGGTGGGGATGGGGAGATGGTTTCAGAATAATTCGATCTCATTACATTTATTGTGAAGTCAAACCTCTCTGCTAATGATAATCTGTATTTGCAGCCCAGTGCTAGCATCACCGCCTCACCTCGGATCATCAGGCATTCGATTCTCTTAGGGAGCCACAACTTATATCCATCCCATACGCAGTTCGCAGTAGGATTCACGCTCCTGTAGAATCTGATGCCACTGCTGATCTGACAGGAGGCAGAGCTCAGGTGGTGATGCGAGCAATGGGGAGCGGCTGTAAATACAGGTGAATATTCGCTCACTCACTCACTCGCCCTCTGCTCACCTCCTGCTGTGCAGCCCGGTCCCTAACAGGCTATGGACCAGTACTGGAGTTGGGGACCGCAGCCCTAAGCAATATCTTTCTCTCTTCATAAGATCGTGTCTCTTACTGAACATAAAAAACAAAATAGAGGCTTATCGGCTTGGGACACTCCCAACGCAATACTCCATGCACGTATATTCTCCGTATCTGTGTCCACCTCCGTCTCCCGTCCTTCAGCCTCAGAAGGAGGACATGGCATCTTTGTTTCTCTTCCAAGGCTAGCCCTTCTACCTGAGGCTTCTGGTCTCCCTTTTCAGGGATTTCAATAGGTTTTTTCTCTCTTACCTTTACAGTTACTCTGCCTTTTAAATGGCTCTTTCTCCTCAACATGCAAACACACTCAAGTCAACTGGGGGAAAAGGAAGAAGAACCAGGCAACATCTATGCTAGATCTTCTCCGGCGGCTGCCCCCACCCCTTCTCCCCTCTCCTGCCCTCTTCTCCACGTTCACGTTTATACACCACCGTCTCCGCTTTCCTGTGCAGTCCTCAAACCACAGCAGTCTGGCTTCAGCCCTGACTCTGCTGAAACTACCTTGTCAAAGTCACCAGGAACTTCCGGGTATGAAACTTGGAGGAGGTATTTTAGGCCTTGTATCACGTAACCTTTCTGCAGCTTTGAACACTGTGTCCTGCTCTTTTCTCTTTCTTGGGAATGTCTAGGCCCTGGCTTTCCTGACACCATTCACTCTGCAGTACCTCCTGTGTCTCTGGTCATGCTTCTTAGTCTCTTCTGCTGACTTTGAATACTCCATCTTTTCCTTAAACATTGGCTTCTTCTCCTCTTTTCCTCTTCCCCTCTCTTCTTTTCCCTTTCTGCTCTCTTTCTATGTTGAGGGCTTCCGCTCCTATGGCTTCATTCACCAACTACACGTAGATGGCCCACATGTTGTTTTCCCTGAGCACCAGGCTCAAATGTTCAACAAAACTTGACATTTCCACTTGTATACTCTTGAAATACCTCAAAATCCACTTTTCCAAAATTAAATTGATGCACCCCCACTGTTCAGCCCTCAAAGTTCTTCCTTTAAGTTGTATCTCAGTAAATGACATGACTGCCTGTCCTTACTCTTGCCCTCAAAGAAACCTAACACTGTTCTTGACTCCTCTTTTTCCCTAACCTCTAAAGTCAAATCAGCCTGCAATTCTCATAGTTGTACAGTCCTAACATCTCTAGAAATGGCCCCATTTTCCCCTCCCTACCACCCCTATTGTAACTCAGGCCTTCATTGTTTTCCTCTTGAGAGACTGCAAATGACATCCTGGCAGCTATTCCTGACACCAGTCTTGCTAAGTTCTCTTCTCCACACAGAATGATGCTCTTCAAAAATCAGCAAATTCCTCCTGCCCCGTCCGTGCCTTAGCATTTCTCGGTGGCTTGTGTCACCTTTAGTAACATGTTCCGACATAGGGCTCCCAAGCTGGTTTTAGGTCTTGCTGGATTTTTTTTTTATTTGAATGTATTATTTTATTGTGTATCAGGATAAAATAACTAGGACATCAGACACGTTATTTTATGAATGCTTTAGTAATGTTATTTTATGAAATGTTATGAATGTCAATGAAGTTATTTTATGAGCTTAGGACAAAGCTAAGTTTCAAAAGGAGCCAACTCACATTTGATTTAAATATAATTAAGTAATAATAGCACTGGTCTAAGACAGGATTGATTTAATAAAAAAAAAAAAAGATAGTATGGAACTCAAATGGCAGCTGAGAGGAGACATTCCAAAGCCCTGTCAGGGTTGCTCCAGGAGCAACCTGGAGGTCTCCTCCATCCCCCTAAGCTGAGCCCTCTGCCCCTCCTCTGAGCTCTCTCAACCCCCAGGGCTTCCCTCTCTCTACTCACCACGCTGTAATGCACATTTCTACTTCTAAACTTTAACCTCAATGAGGGCAAATTGGAAACTTGATGCCTGGCACCCATAGTCAATAAATAAATGTTTGTTGACCAAACAGCAGGAGCTTTGAGCTTTGAAGCATTACATAGAGTGCATTCCAGATTTTCTAGATTTCAGATCAAGTCTTGATTTTTATAACATTATTCTATTTTTCTGTGGAAGAGACTAGGCAATGTGGCAAGTTGCTAAATTTAAAATCAGGAGATTTAGAAGAGCTGAACAATTTTGTCTGACTTGCTTAAGACAAGGGTGGTGAGGAATAACTTTCTCTGTACTAAGAGAGCTGTGCTAAAAAGGAATTTCCCTGTATTTAAAACTTCTGATGGTTCTCAAATGTTATGTTAATTAGTAAATGCTGGTGCAAGCATTTTGAAAGTATGGAATGCCATAGAAATGCTAATTTTCATGGAAATTTACATAATGCCTTTTTCCTAATAGAAAATAGCATTTGAAAATGGCACTGAAAATGGCAATGAAGGGTTGATAAAATTCAAACTATGTTGGTTTGTGTTTCTGTTCCTTTAATAAGCTCCTGTGGAGATCAGAGGTAGGAACTGTTATTTTGAATGTTCTTTTATACATGGTCATTTGCCCAGTTGGAGGATGGGGTAGGGAGTGGTACTTAGAAGAGCGTGTGTGCTTTGCCGAAATGTTCTAAGTTCTTCACTCATCCATATGGCTAATTAACTCAAACTTAGGCAGAGGCAGTAAGTGATTTACTTTTCGACAAAAAGTTAAGAGTATTAATGTTTGCCTATCCCTCTCATCGGTTTTCCATGACTCTTTTTCAGCTCTCTTCGAAAGAGAGTTTGACGGTATCTTAGTCTGTTTTGTGCTGCAATAGCAGAATATCTGGGACTAGGTAATTTATAAAGAACAGAAATTTATTTCTCACAGTTTCAGTGGCTGGGAAGTCCAAGATAAAGGTGCTGGCATTTGGTGAGAACCTTCTTGCTGAGTTATTCCATGGCAGAAGGCAGAAGGGCAAAAGAAAGGACTGACTCGCTCTATCAAGCCCCTTTATAAAGTGTGAGCTAAAATAAAATCCTAAGTCCTCTGCTAACTGAATGGACCCCCTCTTGGCCAGTGGGATGCCAGAGAAACCTTAAAACTGAGCTCCCAGCCATGATGGGATGGGAGGTCAGACACGCCTCATTGTACCCCCTTCCATGCTAACAGCCATCAGACTTTTTTCTTTAAGGGCTAAACATAAACCAATCTTATGATCTATTCCTCCCTATTTGCAGTTTTAGCACTACAACTAACCAGCATTTTTTACCAACCACCAACCACGCAGTAGCTTTAACCAGTCTACAAAGCATGTGTAGAGAAGGTTTTCATGTCCTTGCTTCACCTTTTGACATAAGAGGACCACCATTTCTGAACACAGACCCCATAAAAGGGCCTAAAGCTCAATTGTGCAGGCACATGTTTCTCCTTTCATAAATATTCACAACTCCTATAGCTTGTTAAATATGTATGTTTGACCATACTGCTCAGCATAAATTCCTCATCCTGTTGTCCCTGCCTCAAAGCACGTGTTCCTGGCTTCTGGCCAAAACTCTGCTTCCCGGTCTGTTGGAATGGCCACCCACAGGCTGCAGCCCTTTATGAGAAATAAAGTTCTCCTTTCCAAATTTATGAACCTCGTCATTTTCTTCAGTTAATATAATGTACCTAGTCCCATTCACAATGGAGGAGCCCCATGGTCTAATCACCTCTTCAAGGCCCCACCTATTAATGCTATCATGTTGATCATTTAGTTTTAACACCTGAATTTTGGAGGGGACACATTCAAACCACAGCAGAGGGTGTGTGGGGATACATGATTTTATAGAATTATTAAGGAAAATGATAAATTATGTTTCCTCTTGAGGAAAGGGTACATGCAAAGTAACTATAAACAAAATGTAAAATAACTAATAAGTGTAAAATAACTGCATAATATCGATAAGTATATAACGGTATGAAACCAAAGACAATAGTTCAATGTGTGGTTTAATAACAATTATACCAACTTGTTAAAAAGCAGCAAGACCAGAGGTGCTGTGAGTCATGGTGGGCTTTGTGCCAGTGGATGGTCATAGCCTTGGTGGAGATAGGACTCAGCTGGGATGGATTCAGTAGAGGCAGGATTCAGTTGGAATGGGTTTTTGTGGAGGTGAGACTCAGCTGAGATGGGATTTCATGGAAGCAAGACTCAGCTGGAATGGGATTTTGTGGAGGTGAGACTCAGTTGGGATGGGATTTTCTGGAGGTGGGACTCACTAGGGATGGGATTTTCTGGAGGCAGGACTCAGCTGGAATGGGATTTTCTGGAGGCAGGACTCAGCTGGGATGGGATCCTGCTATAGCCACCAACCCCTTATTCTCCAGGCCCATAACCCTCAAGTTGCCACAGCAGCTGTTCAGAGTTAGGTTCACAATGATTATGTACAAAGTTGTACACTGCAGCACACTTCCTAGAATTAAAAAGAGTAAACAAGCGAACATCTACAAGATGGAATGCCAATTGTCCTCCAAAAATCATGTGGAGGGGGAACAGCCACCAACATGGGAAAAAATGTTCAGATGATATTGCTAAGTGAAAAACAGTAGTCCACAAATAGAAGCTATTGTGTTGTTTCATTTTTGTGCAAAGATAATCTAATTTTATGTACATGAAAAGTTCTACTTTAAAGTGTTAATAGGGATTATCCTCAAGTAACGAGATTACACTGGTTTTGTTTTGTTCTGTGTGTGTGTGTTTGTGCATTTGTAGTATCTTTTCCATGCAAGTATAGGATGTAGACCAAAAGCTCAAATTCTGGAGTGGGAATATGGCTCCAGCTTTGACACTTGTGTGACCTCTGTGAGTTATTTAACCTCTGGAAACCTCAGTCTCCTGATTTCTACAATAGGCTATATTACTTCTATAATAGTAGCTGCTTCATAGGGTCATTCTGTAGATTAATGAGCTAATCTATAGAAAGTATTTAACATAGTACTTGGCACATAACAGGTCCTTTAAAACATTTTTCAAAAAAAACTTGAGCATATTTTTTAAAGAGGAAATGCTGTGAAGAAAGGAAGGAGGGAGGAAGGAAGAGGTGGGATATTTAGTCCGGTCCATAAATGCTGCCTTAAGATATACTGGGGCAGCAGGGTCTACATGGTGAGGGGCCACGGTGCCAGGCACCACTAGGCCCAAAACAGATTTCCTTGCTCAGCAAGTCTGTACTCCGGACATGTGGCCTAAAGAACAAATTCCCATCCCTACCTTCTATTCTCCCAAGGAAATTCCCCTCACTTACATCCTAAAGGGCTTCTCAGCTGAAAATGCCAACACTTATAAATATTGCATGAGAATGAGTTAAAACTACCAATGGAGACTCAATCTTTCATGTGGTTCTGAGGAGGAGGTGTGCAGAGACGGGACCTAACTCATCCTGACAGGCTTGAGAATGGATCTGTGCTTCCTCATGAAGCCAAACTTCTGCTTTCCCCAAGGAGCCTGCACCACTGAACCCCCAAACGCTGTGCAGAGCAGGCAGGCTCTTGATTTCAGGCTGTTACAATCAACAAAGAGGCTGATGAATGAATCTAATTATTGACAAAGCAAAGCTGATGAGAAGGCAAATGCCAGCCTTTGAAAATGAAGTCTATGCTGCTCTGTGTTCCCTTAAGCAAATTTCCTATAATTATGCCTAAGTAAAGATTGTTCATGCTTCAGTTTGCAGAAGGTGTTATTGAAAGTGTAGCACCTTTACTCTGGTTTTATTTTTCCTTAAATGCAAATTATGCTTGTCTTTTAAATTAACATTCTCTAAAAGTCTTCTTTTTTATTTTTTTTTCTAACCCATTTAAGTCAATATTACAGTGGTTCAAGTTTAAAAACTGGGAGTGTCTTATATATTATTGGAAAAACAACAGCATAGTAATTTACTTGGAACAGTTTCTGAGGCTCCTAGAATAGTCAGTATTGACAAAACCTGTTCCTAAGCTGAGTGGAGTTTTACATGATTTAGTTTAAGATTATAAAATAACTCAATAACATTTTAGAAGTAATATGGAGCTAATTAAGGATCTGAGTTCCATTTGGATTTCTGAGTTTGGTATTCATCTTATTCTAATTTGGAAATTCAGCTGGGACTTTACTTTCTGATTGGTTATTGCTGAGACCACACTTGGGAAAAAGGTGTGTTTGTCTAGGACTGTTCATAACTCAGAAGTTTATATACACTCAACAGATAGTGGTTGACCACCTGCTAAGGCATCATGAGAAATTGAGGTCATGACCCCTGAAATCACAGAACAATGGTGAGCTATGCTGAATTTTTGGTAGTGCGTTCTTCAAGAAGGAACATTCTCTCCCAACACCTTACTTCCTAACAGCAGGTGGAAATCACACCCTGATTATACCTGCCTTCTCAGTAGTCTCTAAACTCATGCCTCTGCAGGAAACTTACAGGTATTTACACTCGTTTAAAGCCAACACTGGGCTGGGTGCATCTGTTCTCCCCAGCTCAAGTAGTCAGTGGATTTTTAAATAATATATTTCTATCAGTATCTAATCTGCATCATGTATTCTACAACTCAATTAGAGGCTGCTTTGTTTTGTCTCCCAGTTGTCCCTGTGTGTGTCACCTGTTCCCATGAACAGGGGCTAAGCCTCCCTGGATCACCTCTGCCACAGTGTGAGTGCTTCGGAGCAGCTTAAGTGCCTGCCGGTGAGGCTGTTCCGCAGGAATACGTCGTCACATTAAACTGCAGGTTAGGCGGAGGCAAATGAAAAGTGTCCTCTCATTTCCTGTGCTGCCACCAAGGATGACTCCTGTGAACATTTTCTCTACCCCAAGGTATTCCCTGCCCAGCCATAGGCCGACACACTATAGCAGGTAATATATGCATATATTTCATTAAATGGAAAGCATATTTATTCTGAATTCATTGTGAGACTTGAGAAAGGTCCAGAAACTTTGGGGGCTTTAAGGAAGAGAGAAGAGCTGTTGCTATGCCTTCTAAATCACATTGTGACTGGGAAGTGGAAAAATCTGCTGCTGTTCAAAACAATCGTGGTTTTAAGGGACTTATATATTAGTTTTCCAGTCCAAGAAGTACATGGGAAGTGAATGGCCCTGATAGTACAATGTTTCTGATAAAAAAGCAAAAGCTCCATAGAATGTTTAACAGAACAGTATTGGGATGGGCTAATACTGAGTCATTCTTCTAGCCAGAGATGCCTCAGGCAGAGAAAGCTGCCCCAAGAGCTCCGACATGGGCTCCCTGACATTAGATTTCATGGGCAGCAGAGAGGCCTCTGTGTGTAGAAGACCCAGGGTGGACATAGGCTAGCTCAAAAACAGTTCCCCAAGCTCCGTGTCCCTCTTCCCTCATCTCTTGCACAGTACCCTGAACTAGAAGGCACTGCGTTGGCTGAATTGAATTGAATTCCCTGCTATGTACATAGAGCTACCAGTGCTCAATAAATATTTACTGACTTGAGTTTCCAGACGAGACTGGATTTTCATCGCTCCTAAGCTGAGAGCGGGCTCCTCTGGTAATACACATCTCCTCCTGAATGATGCATAGGTATTTCTTGCCCTCTGGCTCATTTCGAAGCTCTTCCCACCGTATGCCCTATATCTCCATAGCTGCGGTTAAAACCCGCTTCATTTTATTTTCCTTTAAGAAGAAACTGAGAATGGCATGCCTGTCTCTGGATTCCAGGCATGCACACTCTAGGCACTTTCTTCTCTGGCCAGTTTGGTCAGACTCTCCTTACACTGCCTTCTGCCTCCCAAGCCTTCCCCCCTCCCCTCCTCAGCTCAGCCCTCACACTCGCGTAAGTCACAGCTGGCCCTGGCATATGCATTCAACGTGTGCCAGTCCACCATTTGTGGCACAGCAAGCTGTCTGTTGGCAGCCCCAGATGCCACCTTTCCTCGTTTTTACTGTTTGAGGACTCTGTTTAGTTCTTCAGATAAAATTGCCTGAAAAGCCATTTTTGTTACATTTATGTTCATTCCTTGCTGGGGCAAAGAAGAGGGGAATGAGCTTTTAAGGGACTGAAGAGAGAGGTGAGACACAGACTCTCTAGTCATGGAAACCTGCCTACAAATGTCAACAGAGGGGATATGTATTCAGCTATCAACTTGCCATAAAATTCCCAAACCAGGGGTTAATAAAATGATTTGCCAAAAATTCTTTTACTTATCAAAATATTCACCAAAATAATAAAATATATCTTCAGTATATTTGCAATATGATTATAGTTTATAAAGACAGCTGCAACTAATAGGGCTTATTCTACCTGCTTTACCTGTATTCTCATTGACTCCTCAGGCATCCCGAAGAGGGAGACACTGTTATTTTCATTTTACGGATGAGAAAATTTAGACACAGGTGAAGTCATGTGTCTGAGACCCCATGGTTAGTGGGTCATAAAAGTTACCTGTTGTGCTGATTCTTGACTGAGTGCCCCAGGCATGTGATTTTAGTCAATATTATCCGATCTTTGTAAATTATACATTTAGCAAAGAGTTTAGAAGATGACGCAAACATCCACCCTCTTCTGCTTAGGAATCTTCAAATTACATTTCAGAAAGCCTAAGAAATGTGTTTATGGCCCTACTACGCATAAAATGTAGCTATTTTATAACACCTATTTTGAAATTTGGTAAAGCTCAGTTGTTTGTTCATAGCAAGACAGGATAGAGAAGGGGGCCTGGCACCCCTCCTGGATCCCAGGTGAAGCTGTATATTGTGATAAAATAAGACAGACTCAGGTTACAGTTCTAGCTCTAAGATCTTGAGCAAGTTACTCAATCATTCGTCAATTCATTCATTCATTCTTATAACAGATATTTATTATTATGTTCTTACAATGTGCCAGACATTGATGAGGCACTGATGAAATGACTTGATCTGATTTGGATTTTTGTAAAGATCATTTTAGCTGTGTGTGGAGTTTGGATTAGAGGGGAGTTGGGACAGGGAAATCAGATAGTGGGCTCTTGGGGTACCCTCAGGTAAAAAATAAATGTGGCTTGGACCAGTGACGGTAGAAAGAAATAAGCATATTCAAAATGTATTTTGGAGACAGACCTGACAGAACTTCATTATTATTGTCTATGGGGTGGGGGTAAGGGAAAGACACAAATCAAGGATGACCCCCAAGGTCTTGGTCTGAGCAACTGAATAGAAGGTGTTATTATTTACTGACATGAGGAAATGAAAAGGAGAAGGAGGCTCAGCATTTGGGGAAAATAAAGAGCTCCTTTGTGGGCATAATAAACTGTTTTGTGCTTATTAAATATGCAGTTAGAGAGATTAATTTAGTTATGACCTCTATGAGAAAGGTAAATTCATGACAAATATAAATGAATATTGACCATACAAAAGCACAGTATTAATGTCTTCTGAGATTTAAGATATATATAGAATCAAAATGCAAGACAAAAATAGCACAAAAAGCAAGAGGAAGTAAATGGAGTTGAAATGTGTAAGGTCTTTCTTTGCATTGTCCAGGATGTTATACATGTTACAAACTACCAATTTAAGGTAGTCTCTAGTAATTCAAGGAACAATTTTGATGCTCACAATAACCACTAAAAATAGCACGTTGGATAAATTGAAAACTAATTGCAAGATGATATTTTAAATACAAATATATTAGTAATTATATTAAGTATAAATGATATAAATTCTCCAATTAAAAGACAAAATTTATCAGGATGGAGTATATATATAAAATATAGATTATAAAATCATATACACATAAAATTATATACATAAAATATAGATATGCAAAAATTACCAAGATGGAATACACACACTTACTACTTACAAAAAATACACTTTATATATTAGGAGCCAAAGTTTGACAGTATTGCATGAAACTGCAGGTGAAAAAGAAAATTTAAAAAATTATAAAAAAATTTTGACAGTAAAAGGAATAAAAAATGTTACATGTAATATTAATTAAAAGAAAATTACCAAAAAAAAAGAAAGAAAATTGATACAGCTATACAGACTATATAAGAAGCAAAGTAGATTTTCGTACAAGGATTACCAGATTACCAGAAATGGCCATTTCATAATGATAAGAAAGTCAATATAATAGGAAGATAAACTATTCTAATTTTTATGTGGACCTTAAAGGAGTTCCAAATTGTAAAAGCCCAAAACTGGCAGACTGAAAGGAGATAAATTTATAATCATAGTTAGATATTTGAATATAACTCTCTCAGTTAACTAATAGAACAAGTATACAAAAAAAATCAATAGAGATAGGGAGATTTGAACAAGTAATAAAAGTGTCCTAAGTATCACATACAAAATACTACAACTAACAAATACAGAATTCACATTCTTTTCAAGCAGAATGGAATTTTTGCCTAAATAGACTATATGTTAGGCCATAAAGTAAATCTCAACATATTTTAGAGGATTTAAGTTATACAGAGTATATTCTCTGGCGACAGTGAAATGAAGTTAGAAATCACTAACAAAAACACAAGTAGAAAACCTTCAGATGGTTGAAAATGAAACATCTCATTAGTGCCAAGTAATGCTATTTCAATAAAGAAATCACAATGGAAATAACTTTCAAAACTCTTTTATAAAACAATATATCAAAATTTGTGGAATGTAGCCAAACTAGTAATTAGAGGGAAAATTATAGTCTTAAAATTCATATGTTAGTAAGGAAGAAAAGCTGAAATTCATTCACCTATGTATCTTCTCAAGAATATTTTAACCACAAGAAAATAAAAAGAGTAAAATATTAAACATAAGAGCAAAATTAATGAAATAAAAAAAGCATCTTGAAGAAATTCAACAAATCCCATAGCTTATTTTTTAAAAGATTAATAATTTCATAACCCCCTGCAGTTTGGTCAAGAGAAAAAGGAAGAGGGCAAAATTTACCAATATCAGGAATGAAAAAATATTGTGCAGATATTAGAGACATGAAAAAGATATTAAGAAGATATTATGAACAAGTTAATGCCAATACATTTGAAAATTTGGGTGAAATGGACAAATACCTTGGAAACACTTAAAGTGACACAAGAGTAATGGAAAATGGAATTAGTGGTTTCATGGAATGGTTGTGGGAATTAGAAGATAATGTATATAAAGCACTTATCTTGAGGTTGGCATATATTCAGCTCTTGATAAATGACTGGTATTATTAGAATCATTATAGATGGTAGGAACAGGGTCGGGAAATCTCTGTGTGACAAGTATCAACAATGTAGCTTCATGGGCCACTGGCACCTTTTTGGGAATTTCAAGAGAAGTGGCCACAGTCGTGTGGAATTTATAAGCTAAAGCGGAGGCCCACACGCAGAGTAGGACTGGGGAAGTGGAGCTGGCAGGGTTAGCATCCAGCGGTGACAAACAGTTTTATCAGAGGCAGGGGCAGTTGCCATGTTCTCTGTCTGGTAAGAATGTCCACTGACACGAAAATATATGTGAAAAATATACCAACAGCCATCTTGTAATGAACAGAATGACTATAACAGAAGGATATATACAACATTTATGTCACACTTCTAACATGAAGATCTGCCAATTTGATCCTGTAATATCCTTATGGATTAATACATAGCTACCCCCATTCATAGCTTAAAAATATGGGTTCTTGTGATGTTTTAAAAGCTCTTTTTTTGAATTTAAAAAGTATGAATGTATAAAAGACTAATGTCCTTAATATACAAAGACATTGTCCAATTAATTAAAAAAATTTGGATGACCAAACTTTTTAAATGGGACCAGAATATGAAGAGAAAATGCACAGAAAAAAATTATACTATATCAACATAAAAACACGTGAAACAAGATCAAGCACTCATATTTAAAGAAATACTAATGAAAACAACAAGCAGATGAGTTTTTTTTTTTTAACCTGTCAAATTTGAATTTACTTGGTCTTTGACAACTTACTCAACCTCTCTGGGCTTTTGTTTCCTCATTTATAAAATGGAAAATGGTTTTACGTGTGTGTGTGTGTGTGTGTGTGTGCGCGCACATGTGAGTAACATATGTAATATAAGTAAAGCAAAGTCTTTCTTCTTCAAGGCCTTCTTCAGTATTTTTAATTCTTGCAGAGGATCTAGAGAGACATAATAGAAAATAGGAAGTTTTGTGGTATTTATGAATACACACATGAATAACTTAGTGGGCTGGTGGCTGCTGGAGAAGCCTGTACCTAAACCAGCCTGAGCTCGCTTATAACCAGGCTGTCCCTAGGAACCGCCAGGCCTCCTTTGAATTCTTTCCCCACAGAGCTTCATTCCAGGCAGTCTGCTTACCATAGTCAACACCGTGGCAGATTTTAGCAAACCCCCTTGTTTGACATTTTTCAGGATACCCAAATAACCATGCTGTCAAATCTAGGAAGTTACCTAGAAGCATCCCTCTAATGAGATTTGAAAGAGATCAATTATCAACTGGAAATGACAGTCAGTATAAGAAAAGAACATTGTGTTCAGATGTTTTGCTAGTGTTCCTTAATTTTTAGCTGTTTGAGTTGAATAGGAATTAGGGGACTTTTTAAGCTCTTATAATTTTTGGGAACTCAAAAGGACAGTCAGCACGGTTTTTTGAATATGATAACACTCTTATCTAACCTCAGGGTTTTGGGCCCTTCAGAGCTATGTCAAGGGGTGGCGGGGGGGGAAGAGGTTAATGTTTTCGCAAGGTGCTTTCCTGACATCACATCGGTACTACAGAGAGTACTGGTGGGTCTGACCAACAGCTTCAGAAGAAAACCCAGAATAATTTAGTAGAATAGTTTGGTAAAATTTAACATTTTGTGAGGCTACTCTCTGATCCCTGGCTTAGCCCTCAAATGCTTTTTTCTTTTCTATTTTTAATGAGGCCAACTGTAAATTAATTACTAAGATAATTACATTTCTCTACTAATCATATTTCTCTGAATTTGTATTCTGTCTAGCATTTGTCTTGTCATAATTACACCTTTTATAGCTACTCAGTTCCCTTCCCAGGCTGATTCTTGTTTTTTTCTTTTATTAAGCTGAGATAGAACTTAACACAGGCCATGAGTTGCTCCAGCAAGAAAGAGTCAACATCTAGGATGAGAAAAGAGGGCCAAGCTGTTTTAACTGATTTTCTTTCTGTGCCACATATTACTCTTCCTTTTTATCCCAAAATTCTCCTCCGCCTCCTTTTTCTGTCTTCACCAACCAGCCCTTTATGGCCTGCCGCCAACACCTTCACCTCGAACATTTTTTTTTCTGAATTATCTTTTCCCTTCATCTGTAAGCCAGAGATTTTCCATTTCCTCTACCTTTGGCCTTAAATTCCCTGACCTTCAACCTCCACAGAGCCATATATTTTGGAAGGGAAGCAGCCCCAAACCGACCTTTACCAAAACTGGAAAGAAGACCCTCAAAATTACTTATAAAACACTGATTCAATTCCAAGGCCATTACTTTCACTTCTAAATGACTCACAGGTCATTAACTGCCCAGACTGTGGCTTTCAAGCACAGCTGTTGAAGGAACTAAATACTATAAATCACTAACAATGTTAAGGAGAAAAAAATGTTTGAGGAGAACAGTGGAGATGGAAAATTAAATCAAATAGTCAGGATGCAGAGCAAGACAAAGCAATGAGATTTGGAGGCTGCCTCTGTCCCAGGCGCAAGGTAGAGATTCCAAGGTAACATATGGCCAGGGAGTCAATGGAGCTGCCAAACAAGTGGTGGCCAGCAGAGAGATCCATGAGTTGGGCAGAAACATTCCTAAAGAGGTAAGAATTGTCAATGGAAAAGAAGCCAAACTCTGTAACATAATTTAAAGAGATTTATTCTGAACCAAATATGTGTGACCATGGCCTGGAAAGCCACACCCAAAAAGCCTGGAGCAAGTGGTCTCACCATGGTTGGGTTACAGTTTGGTTTTATACATTTTAGGGAGATAGGAATTACATGTAAAATCATAAATCAATACATGGAAGGCCTACCTTGGTTTGGCCCAAAAAGGCAGTATGTCTCAAAGCAGGGCATTACAGGTTACCGGTGGATTTAACACATTGACTAGCACACTAGAAAAAAAATTTTTCCTTTGGGCCATGGTGTTTTATTATGAACATAGAACAAAAAACTTCGAAAACAAAATGATCTTTTCTAATTTAATGAAAAATTTATTATTTTTATTGTTTTCTGTGCATGAATTATATGCAACTTGAAAAATAGTTCACTAGGCTCTCAAGGTGAAGAGACATGAGTTCCATATGCTTCATGAGGCCCGGGGCTCAAAACTAGCATGAGTTAAATACAACTCACAGGGCAGTTAATGTGTTAAAGATTCTTTGATTTGTAATTGGTTAAAGCAATGGGGCTTTGTCTAAAGGTTTGGAATGTTTTAAGTTAAGATAAGAAAGTCTGTTAATCAGAGACATGCCACTGGACATATACCCAGACTCAAGTAATCTGTTAAGTAAACTGATGGCCTGCAGGTGTGGTTTAATCTTTGCCTTACATGGCCTTAGGCCTGTTAATGATTTTGTATCTTGTTGTTACAAAGAATAACTCCAAAAGGGAGGGAGCATAACTAGGCGTGTCTGACCTCCCTTATCCTCATGGCTGGCAACTCAGCTTTAAGGTTTTTCTGGGGTCCCCTCGACCAAGAGGGGGTCCATTCATTCGGCTGGGAGCTTAAGATTTTATTTTAGTTCACAGAGGTCTGGCCACTTGCCATGGGTAGCTTAAGATAAAGGCTTGACAGCCATCTAGGAAAGTCCTAAAGACATTGGCAGTCATGAGCAGTAGAGTAGGCGCTGGTTCCAGGTAGAGAAATCTAAAGACCACACAGAAGAAACTTCCTGATCTGCATCCCTTTCTCAGCCACAAACAAAACGCCAGGAAAAGCCACACTCAGCTAACTGTTGGCAGTCCTTCATTAGATAAGTCCTTCATTAGATAGTCCTTCATTTTGCCAAAGCCCAGGTTTCAATTCCCCCACTATGACACTAATGGTAATAATACCAATAACTAATATTTATTGAGTATTAGGTGCCAATTATTACCTCTTTTAATTTTCTCAACAGCTTTAAGTTCTGTTACTACTTTTTGCAAATGAGGCTCTGAGAGATTAAATTACTTGCCCAAGGGGACAAGTTAGTAAGGTGCAGATGTGCAGATTGTCTGACTCTAAAACCCCTCGGTTTCGTGAGAACCTGCTGCGCAGTCAGATGGCTTCAGTTGCCTGCTGTTAGATCAGGTTCTGAGAGAGACAGGAAGAAGGATTTCTTTACGTACTTTGTATTTGGTCTTATGTAATAATTTTTAGGTTAATCACAGTAGCCATCGGTAAATATAACCCATTTCCCCAGCCACACAGGTGAGGGAGAGAGCTACAAAGACTACCGCAGCTGTCTCTGATAATCCTGGTGGTTATGAAATAAAGCACTTTGTCTTAATGGGTTTTTAAAAATTTGAATTTTGTGAAGTCACATAAAAAGCGAACCAAGTACAACTAAATACAAGACAAGCTTGACTCTTTTCAGAGCTGTAGGCCTCCAGTTATTCAGTCCACCAACAAGGACTGGGTTTCTTCCTGAGCTCCCACAGTGACTGGAACACAGAAGTGATGTCAGGTCTACTACTGTTGTTTCTCACACAGTGTTCTGTGGAACACAATGCTTCTATAGCATGTGCCAGGCCCTGGGGAATCACAGATGAATAAAATACACGTCCTTGTTTTCAAGTTTATAATCCAGTAGAAGCAATGCAGGACACCTGGATAACTACAGTACAAGGAAGGATGGGAGAATTGCTCCTCAGACTGTTATGGATTTTGATTTATTACCATTTGCTTCATGACATACTACAGAATCCAAGAGCTGATATGCCTTCAGGGCAAACAGATCTCTGGCACGAGGCAGTTCCAGGTATCCCACTTGAACCGGCATTTGCTGCAAACCTCCCAGTGAGTTAAGCCTCCAAACAGAGGATACCAAGGCAGAACCCTGATGACGCACTTCCGTCACCTTTACCAAGAGCCTACTATGACCCCCGCCACTCTCCCCAAGGGCCCTGCCTGGTCCCACAGGCCTCCGAAGGTGCCACTCACTCAGATGGCTCTGCAACCTCGAATAGCCTTATCGTTCAACTTTTATACTTGCTCATGTCTCAGGGATTGATTTTTTTTGATATAAGGATTCTGTGACTTCAGAAAGTTTGATTTCCCCAAAGAACTCTCAAAGAGAATCCCTAAGATGTTGGTTTCTTACTCAAAATGTTTCCAACTATTAATTTTCTCTCCAAAGTTCATCTCTTTTTTCCCAAACTTCCCATTCTTTTAGCTAGATCACAGAAACTCCCCAACTGGATAGGAGCATGTCTTGAACACTTCTCCGTAGAACTTGTAGGTGGATTTGTCACTATGCAGGGAGGACCGCCAGCCAGCCTTCTAACAAGGGACATGTTCTCAGCCCTTTGTCCATCTGCAAGGTGCCACTGTAGACAACACTCAGGAGAGCTGGGCCACAGGGGCAATGAAGGTGGAGTATTTGTGAAGTGCAGGAAGGCAATGTAGCAAGTATTTCATGCTACAAATCCTGAACCCTTGCATTTGAAGAGCTTCTGGCATTAGATGCTTTATTATTTTCAGGATTCTGTATTGTCGTGATCAGACATTTCTTTTGTGATCACACCTGGACATGCCTAGTATTTCTTCACTAACAAAGTACCTGGTGGAGAGCTTTTTTCCTGAATGTGAAATGTACCAGTCTGTGTCCAGTCGGGAGGTAGAAACCACATGGCAGCTTAAACTAAGGGAATTTAATATGAAGAACTACTTATCTCTGATTTGAAAGTGACTCTAAGAAACGTCTGTATGTTACCCTAGGGGTAAAGGGTGTACCCAAGGCGAGGGTTCAGACACATTGGAGGATGTGTGGTTGGAGCTCACTGGACAGCAGAGAAGTTGGCTGGTTTTTCTCGGCCAGAGCTGGTCTGCAGTATCTGGGCAAGGAACAAGTAGCCCTCCAGAGCGCAGGCAATCTACAGTCTGTGGCCAGGCAAGTGGGCCTGCAGAGGGAGTGGGGGCCTGCATGGACTCCGGGTTCGATGAGGTTGGGGGGAGGGGGGTGGAGCTCAGTCAGTGATGCAGGGCCCTGGCGGTGGGGGTGAGGTGGGAGGAGCATAGGTATAAGTATAACCCAAATGCTGTGTGGGATATACTTATACTACAGAATTATTGTTATTTATCTGAAATTCAAATTTAACTGGGAGTCTTATTCTGTTTTGTTTTTCTAAATCTGGCAATCCTACCTCTGGGATGCAGGTGGGACACAGGTGAGGATTAGCAGGTGGCCAGGTAAGCGAAGAAGCAGCGGGAATAGGGACTTGGGCACAGGCAGGAGCCCTGGAGCACACATGGTGTCCATGTGGAGAGGGCCCCAAGAAAGTTACCATCAGGGCAGGCCAGGGCCGCAGGGACACTGAAGAACCATGTGATGTGGGCATGCGGCTGGCACTGAGCACCACCAGCTGTCCTCACACCGCACCGCGGGCCCACCACGTGCTAGCTGGAAACCGCAGGAGAGCCCCTGCCCCGGCACTGTCCCTCCAGCACCTGTGCAAAGAAGGCCCAACCTGGGGCTCACCGTGGAGGAGATGGCTTAAAGGAGTCCCCTCCACTGCCACAGAGCAGGTATTGACGGTGAATTTGGAACTGAGAGGCAGTACACTGACAACTGGCACACGAAGCCTTATTCTTGCCTCTGCCAACTGCAGAAAGTGTTTTTTCTTTACCCGTTTTAAGGGCCACCTTCCTTTGATGTAAAACATGAATCGACTCACTTTAATCAGGTACAATTTCCACAGAGTAGATGACATAGGATACTAGCGCTGGTATTTGTACAGGATCATGGAATTTGGTAATTTATCTACTCAATCCCCTTGCTATTTTTTTTCTTCAGTTATTTTAAAGAAAAAATAAAGTTGGGAGAAAGAAGTTCTAGATAATTCCCCTGAGGTTTACCCTCATAACCGACAATCTCACATCCTTTCTTTGCCATGGCTAACGGTGGGAAGAGAGTTGTTTACCCGTTGCCTGTCTCTGTGAAAGGAACAAGAACAACAACTTTTCAGTATTCTGGGTTCTTTTCTATTTTTAATTGGGGTATTAGAGCTGTCAACTTGAAAGTTCAGTCAGTTGTGAGGTAAATTCTTTCTTGACAGGTTTCAACCCAGAGGATGGTTTAAGTGGTGATTACATTTTTCTCACAAAAAGGTTAGAAATGGAAGAATTCTGAAGTTGAAAAAGGAATGGCCCCCAGAACATGTGTACAGGTTAGCTTAGCCAAACCTTCTCCATCTTCCTACTGATTGTGAACCCATGTTTTTAGAAGCAGGTGATTTTTTTCCCTCCTGGGTATTGTATCTTTGTGCTAGAACAGTTTATGAAAACTATTCAGAAACTCTATTTTGTGGCAGAACAAAAGATTTCCCGTGGTACATAACCTCTCTTTGAATCTCTTGGTAGTATTTACATTTTACTGGCTTCTATAAGCCTTGTAAGTTTTTCTTTTTTTCAAAAACAAAAGTAATTCCTGCTGGACACTGGAGCGAAACCACTTATATTCTTGACTAACTAGACAGACTTTGATATAAAAGACAGTTACATAAAACTTTAGGCCAATTGAGAAACTTGTGAAAATAGATACAGAATTCAGTCAGTTTTTCAGGGTAGGTCATAGTTCCCAGCAGCTCTTGGATTAGATTGGAAGCCCTCAAAAGCATTTCTTTTAACCTGCTGTCAGTCTGTTCGGGCTGCTGTAACAACATAACATAGACTGCGTAGCTTATAAACAACAGACATTAGTCCTCACAGTTCTGGAGGCTGGGAAGTCCAAGATCAAGGTGCGGGCAGATTCTGTGTCTGGTGAAGACCCACACTCTGGTTCATAGACGGCTGTCTTCTCGCTGTGTCCTCACATGAGGGAACAGATTAGGGATCTCTCAGGGCTTTTTTATGCGGACACGAATCCCATTTGTGAGTGCTGTGCACCTCTCCTGAACACACACGTTCAGACCACGGGACCCACCGCAGTCACCTGTGCGTGTGCTTGAGGGATGTGCAAGCTGAAAGTCGTGATTGTGAAAAATAGAAGCTCAGTTTAAATACTTCTTCCATGCAGATCAGTTAACAGGGAGACAGGAGGGGTTTTCTGAAGAATTGGTTCCCACTCTCTGCACTGGTAACCACAAGGGAAATTGGGCTAAAGTATTATCCCAGGTGCAGTGTGTTGTTGACAACGTGCCCATCTGCAAGGTGTGTGACGAGGATCTCTGGGCCAGCGTAGCCCTTCCTTGAGAGAAAGTATTGATAGGACACCAACAGCTTGGCAGGTTCCTACTCGAGCTTCCTCTGCAATCCTGGCATGAAGCTTTTCCTCATGTTAATCAGAGAAGCTGCTTCTCTCAAGGCGTCTCCATTTTCCTTCATAACATGCTCACACATGCTCTCTCTCCCGCTCCCCTCAGTCCTGATGCTCTGACGTTCTTCTTGCCATTCTCTTCCTTTCCATGGCCTGGGAACAGTTCCCATTTCGAATTTCTGAGTTTCTCAGGCTGAGTGAAAACTTAGGGGCCTTATTAGTTTACACATGTTAGTTTCCTGCTGGGTACAGAGCACCAGCATTAATCAGGAAGAATTTAATTTTAAAAAACTGAACAGCTTTCTTGTGGTTCTAATACCTGATTGACTTGCCATGTGCTTAATAAGTGAGTTGTTTTATTTCTTGGTGACTTAAGAAGGAAAAACGTGTCTAAAGGTGGTTCATTCATTCAGCAGATATTTATTGAATGTCTCTGGGTGTGGCCATGTCAGGACCCTGCTGTTACTCTCTTGAGGCTTATAACCTAGCAGGGAAGACAAACGCTAAATAAGAAACGACTCCGAGATGAGTGGTTACGAAAGGGGACTGCACAGAGATTCGCATTCATGAGCACTCTCCTCATGCAGGGGCCTCAATCTACTAACTTCCTTAGAGCTCACGCCAGCTCTGCAACCCAGGTCCTCTCTTATTTCATCTCCGTGTCATCAAGGAGAAAACAGAGGCACAGGAAGCTAAATGACTTGCTCGGGGACACTCAGCTACGAAGTGCAGGAGCAGAATTTAACCAGGAAGTCTGACTTCAAACCCTTAAGTTGACCAGAGACTAATTAAGGATGCCTTCCACAGAATTTTTCTTTTGGAGCCTTCCTCTCAACCTTCCTCTACCTCCTTGCATTCTGTCTCCCTTTCCATCCCCAGCTGGGTTTATTGGTGGAATTGGGGGCTGAGAAAGGACCAAACCAGAGAAGGAATCAGGGACTGTCCGGTACTGGCATGTCTAGGAAGGTGAGCACATGCCACCCTGTGCCACCAAGAATCAGGAAACGCTGAGTGGACCTGTGAGTCCCCAGCAGTTGCCATCTCAAGGTGCCAGGTTAGGCCACCAAGTCCTCTCCCTGTGTTCCCACTTTCTGCTCCGTCATCTGCCTCCCAAGTTACTGCACTTGGCTCCCCGTCCCACTCAGCTCTGTGATTCCTGGGGACACTTGCACTTACCTCTTCACCTTGTCCTCGTCTCATGTGTGGTCTAACTTTTACCCATTATTCCTACAGAAAGAAGTTCAGTGTCATTGCCCTTGACCTACAGCAAGGGCTTGACAGGAGTGGTGAGATCTGATGGCCATTCATTGGGTTGGAAAGATGTTGGACCCTAAGACTGAAGAAGTGCTAGCAGGAACTTAGGGGCCCTAGAGTCATTGAATTCGAGCTTGGCTATAATGAATGTTGAAAAGAAACCCTCCTTCTTTCCCCTCCTCTGAGTTCTGTGATAACTTGATAAATGAAGAAACAAATTCCTATCTCACTTGGAATGGAAGACAACATTGCAATATTTTTTTTTTCTGGAGAAGGAAGAATAAATGTTGAATAAATGTTGAAATTATTGGTTCTCACAGGAAGGAACAAGTGTGTTAACATTTGGGAGTTTTGTTTAAGTCATGTTAGTAAGTCCTGTGTCTAACTGCGTAATTTTTCCTTTTGTTATGAATTTGGCTTGGAACAGAACCATCTTTAAAGTTTAATTTAACCATACCTCCCACGTATAAAAGATTGTTCTTTTAGCATATTTCCTTCACAATGCTGGGTCCTTTTCTGCCCTAGTGTGTTTACTCTGATTGCACTGGTGGCCACAGCTGATTTCCTTCAATCGCTTATTCAGAGACAGAGAGAGGGAGGGAGGAGGGAGAGAGACAGAGAGAGAGAGAGAGAGAGAGAGAGAGAGAGAGAGAGAGAGAGAAGTGTTTGCAAACATTTATTTATTCACTCTAGTTTATTAAATCTTTTTTTTCATGTTTATTAGACTGCTAAAATGTGGCCAGTGCTGTGCTACCTGTTGGAGTTAATGAACAAAGCCTCTCAAGGAGCACCCATATTCATTCCCTCCTTCCCTCCCTCCCTCTCTCTTTCTCTCTCTCATTCTTAGCCTTTGTTAAGGAAGAATATTGAATAGGGGGTTCATTAGAAATCAATCTCTTCTAACAGAGACTCATTTCAAGCCTCACCTTTTGTAAGAGTAACACCTCCGGAGGATGTCAAAGTGATCCAGATTGCTGTGCCATTCTGAGCAGAAGGCTAGTAGAAGAGTCCTGTATTTGAAGTAAAAGCCTTGGGCATCAGACAAGTCATCCCTTCCCCTGTGACTCTGTCCTTGGTACCCGTTACAGACACCAAACCAAAGAATGAGCTAATCCTCTGTCATTTTTTGTCATTCTTTATAATGTGTGAAGTACTATCCAAATATAAGGAGGTATTTTTTTAATAACTTGATTATTATTTTTTCTTTCAGTGACCAAGCTTGAATAAACTTGAGCAAGCCCTTAAAAAATATTAAGTTCTGATGATTTTTTTCCTTTTAATTGTATATGCTCAAATAGGAAGGAAAACATAATGGCAATACTTTATGTTCTATACTAATATTTTCCCCAATAAGATACATACTTTCTAAATTACATAGGTATATAACCTCCCCCATTTATAAATTTGACCAGTTTCAGGAGTAATTTGTACTTTGAGTGGGAAAACAAAATAGTTTATTTTACTTTTGGTCTTCTCTAAATGTACAAATTTATTTTCCCTCAGACTGTTCTGTAGTTTTCATTGTTACTGTTAAAATATCTGGCATAATTCAGATTGACTAATCTTTGTATGTTATTATTTTTATTTCTTCATTTCCTCTCTGAAAGCCTTTAAAATCTCTGTTTATTTCTGGTGTTCTGAAAATTTATGATGATATATGTGTGGGTCTTTTTTTTTTTATTTTTGCCAGGGATTGATGGGATTTAAAATTTAGAAACTTAAGTCCTCCAGGTCTTGGGAATTTGACATCATTATTTATTTTATAATTTCTTCCTCTCTGATTTTGATTCTCTCTAGAACTACCACAATTGGAATTTGAATATCTTAGTCAGTCCTTCTCATTTCTTAGCTTGTTTTCTTACATTTATCATCTTTTTTCTTTTTTTTTTCTTCCCTACTTTTAGAAAAATTTCTTTTATTCCCTTTGGGATTTTGAGATATTAGCACCACCAGATATGTCCTTCATGTATCAGCTTTTCAGTCATTTCGATTTGTTTATGCTCATTCTGTGTAGTAAGCAAATTACTTTTTGAACTTCTAGACTATTATTTCCCTGTTCAGTGCTGCCAATCCTATGCTAGATTGCCTCGATCCGATTTTTATTTTGGATTTTTAAAATTTCTAAGCACATTGCCTTATCCTTAGATTATTCTTTTGGGATATCTTTGCAAACATCTTAAAGACTTATTTTTCCCTCCATTCGATCTGCCTCAATGGTAGCCATATGCTTCTACTTGGTGGGCCTCTTCTAAGCTGTTGACATATTAGACGAGGTGTCACATGCAATGTGAGCACATTTCCATTGCAGAATCCTGGCAGATTGGACTGTGAAGTCTTCTGGCACTGTTGGACAGCAAATGGTAAGGTACAGGAAGCAATGTGGGCTTTGCCAAGAAAGCAAACCTCCTCCAAAGCTACTGGGTCCTCATCTTCCCTGGCACTGCCACAGTGCTGGGCTCTAAGAGGCTGCCTTCTTCCAGAGAGCACCAGAACCAACACCGAAGCCTCAGAAGTGCTCCTCATTCCCCACTCCCCTTCTTGGTGGCTCTATAAATAGCTCTGTGACCTCAACAGGGAGGGGGACCAGAGGGGAAGTCTCAGCGTGCGCTCTGGCTCCCAACTTCTCGGATCTTATTATTTTTTAATATAACTAATGAGCCACTGTAGATAATGTTTTTGCTGATCTGTTTTTAGTGTAGAATTTTAAATTTTTAAACATAATTGAGAAAGTATTATGTAAGCAAATTTTATTTGTAATCATAAGTTTATTTTATTATTGTTAAGCTTAATCTTTATTTTTAAGCCTAACGGTTTCTGAAATCAACCATTCCTACAGATAGCTTAACTGTTGGACTATTAGGTAATAATCAAAGCACAATACTTCCCTAGAAGCAGAATACCCTAAGTGTAATAAAAACATATGGGAGGGAAGCAATAACTTCTAGAAACCACCCTTATGAATCCAAACCTTTAAAGACAAAGTATCAAAGACAACCTGTGAAAAATTCTACAACATAATTTTGGCAATATTTAAATAGATATGTTAAAATTAAAAATGCAATATGCTCTTAAATTCCCTTTTTCCACAACTAGAGCATGTAATTGATTATCTTAAAAGTTTACTGTCATTTACTGAGTGATCTGAAAGCAGAGATGTGTCACAACAGGTGATTTTTAGCCTTTGGTGTTTCCCTTTAGCCTTCAAGCCAATGAATTCTAAAATCTTGCTAATTAAATTGATTGAACTGTATTCGTTAATAAAAACTAAAGCTCTGGAGAACAGGCTAACTATGACTTTTATAATTGTTCACACAAATTAATATATTCAGAAGAAAAAGAGCATGACAGATGAGACAGATTTCTGCTGCAAATCTTGCTTCCAAGAAACATCTGAAAGCTTTTCCAGAAATCTATAATTATTCACATTGATGCATTTACCTTTGATACATGTTTGAGGGGGCTCATTAATAATCTTTCAAAAGCTAGTGATGAACTCATTTTTATAATGTTATTAGGGACACATACATATATAATAAAATATATTTTAGAAACAAGACAACGTTAAACACTGACTTTAGGTAGTGGTTGCATCCTGAGTGGTGGGGATGTGGGATTAGGTGGAAACACACAGACCACTCTAATGCAGGGTTCCTCATCCTTGGGGCTGTCATCATTTGGGGTTGGATAACTTTAGTTGTGGGTGGCTGTACTGTGCATTGCGGGATCTTTAGCAGCATCCCTGGCCTCTACCCACAGTATGCTAATAGCATCTCCCCACCAGTTATGACAACCAAAAATGTCTCCAGACATTGCCACATGTCCCCTGGAAATGGGCGTGGGTGGGTTGGGGGACTGAATCGACCCCAGTTGACAAGCACTGCTTTCATAGTACATTTTGGTTTTAGTTTTTAGTAAAGTAGAAGTTTCACAAGTATTTATTATTGTGTTTATAATCTACTTATAAGTTACATATGTTCTTTTGAATGTACAGATGTTAGATCATAAAACATATTAAAACTGCCAATGATATACTTTCAACAAGTGACTTTTGGGAAATAAACTTGGAGATAGAGTCTGTTTGATTTTCATCATGGGATCTGTGGGGAATGTTGGAAATTTATTTTCCACTTTTTAACCACAATGTACTAGCATACTTCCATTATAATGAGTATTTTGGCAGAATGTTTATTTTAAATCTTCAACTTTTAAATCACTTAATTATGCAACTTGTGCAACTGTCTCTTTGCTAAAAATTACATTAAGTTTTTAGGCTGGAACCAAATATTTTTAGTCAAATATTAAAAATACACATATAAAGCTTGGGGGCCTTCTAAAATCATGTATGCACAGAATAAAGTACAATATTATCTGGTTAATACCAGAAGAATAACTTAGTAAAGAAACAAAACCCTTCTGAAACCAGCTTAAATAACTTTATTTAAGTACTTTAAAGATTTAAAGGAACTCAAAGTAAGAATTGGAATAGGTCTGATGGGACCTATTCCATTTGGATGGGACGCTCTCTGTCTCCTCTTGCTCTCTCTTCTCTCTCTTTCTCTTTCTCTCTGAAGCTTGGCTTTTCTTATCTTTCTTTTATGTGGACTTGGATAGTCATGACAACCTTCGTGTGCATGTGACTTTCCAGTACAGCTTCTTTTAATTAACTTACTTTATGGCTCAATATTGAATCTCCCTTAGAGAAAATGTGATTGACTCAGGTAAAGGCAGGTGCCTACATTTGGTCCAATCAGCTGTGGCCAAATAGAATCTAAATAGATTCACGTGGTACCTAGGCTATCCCAAACTGCATCATGTGTGTACACGTAAGAAAGTGTTGGTAGGGAAGAAATCGAGCATGTATAAATTACAAATAACATCAACTAACAGAAACATCCTGTGAACATTTTGTTTCCCCTTCACGAGAGAGACAAAAAAGAGAACTGCTAGACATATGAGAGACAGATCTGAGCATAGGTAGAATTAAGCTTTTCTGATCTTCCCTGGAATTAAAAATTAAATTCTTCAGTCAGATATTTCCTAATGTTGCTCCTGTCCCCTTGAGTATCTTCCTTCTGTGTGTGATGTGAGTGCGAACATGCCAAGACTAAAGCCCTTCAGAATCTCTGTTTTGAAAACTCTGATTTCATGGTAGTCTAGAGACAACACATTACTGGATGGAAAGGATAACAAATAATCCTCTGGCAATTTTAGAGTGGAATGAGTATCCTGAGATAATGAATTAACTACTCCTGCTCAACAAGTAGCTGATATTGTTTGTGAATTCGTTTCTGATCAAAATACGAGTCTGGGGATATTTAAGTTGATAATAGAGAGGCGAAATCACAAACATGGTCACATCCTAAAACTCATGTAACAGACACAGACCAAAGTATGGTCCCCACAGATCTGCACTGCTGGAAATTGGCAGTGACCTTGAGTCCCACCCTTGTACTATCCACAGCTGCATCACATGTGATGACCAGGGAGGAACTCTGAAATCTGACTTTAAAGGCAAAAACATTAATATCCCTGAAAAATAACAATGTCATAGATGAAATCATTACTAACTCTACCACACGGAAAATGGGACGGATCTCTGATAAACAAATTTAATGCTGGAAAGTTTTGCTAGAGGAAGCTCCGGAGAGCATTTAAAGTGTGCGTATGTACAGGCAGCTGAATTCTCCAAGGTTGTAATGTTAATTTCCAATTCCTTGTGGAACTTTTTATTTAATAAATACCTTTTTAGTTAACATTTTCACTTTCTCTATTAAATTTCAGCAGAGCATTCTTTCGTTATCCATGCACAAAATAAAGTATAATATTTTGGTTAATACCATAAAAATAACTTAGTAACGAAACAGAACCCCTCCCAAACCGTGAACGTTCTCTATTAAATTTCAGCAGAATGTCTCTCTCTGTTAAAGCTCAAAGTAATTGTAATGAGTAATTTGGAATTTCCTGATTTTCAATGTTTGACTTCGCAAGAAGAGTGCAACACCTGGTGATTATCCACACCATTTCGCCTGGATTAGTATGACCAATTCGGACCTGATTCTTCACACCTTCCGTCGGCAAATTTGTAGCTTACCATTTCCAGTTCTGAACCTTGGTTTTTTTGTTTGTTATTATTTAAAATTTAATTAGGACTTCCAAGGTATCATGAAAGTATTTTACAAAGCAATAATACAAGCAAGTACATAGGCTTGATTTATCACTTTTTGTCTTGTTTCAAAGAACATTATTTTGAGTTGCTAATAATACATATTAATCATCAGTTAAACAAGTAGAATGTTGGGCTGAAAACAGGAGACTCTACAGTGATCTGGGCTCACCACCACCCTTTGTGCTCAGCCATCAGCCAGTGGGCCTGACGTGTCCTATTGCTGGAATGTACACGTCTCTCAGTTGACAACCTGGGGACCCTGTACCATGGGTCACAGGGCTGTAGACAGAGAAGCTCACATAGTATTATTTTCTCGTCAAAAAACAAATCCTAATATAAAGGACTAAAATTGAAACAGCAATAAAAAGCACTCCAAAAAAGAAAAGCCCTGGACCAGATGGTTTCACACGTGAATTTTACCACACCTACAAAGAAGAACTGGTGCCTATCCTGCAGAAATTATTCCACAGCATCGAGAAGGATGGATTCCTCCCCAACACATTTTATGAAGCCAACATAACCCTGATACCAAAACCAGGAAAGGGTGCAACAAAAAAGGAAAACTACAGGCCAATATCCCTTATGAATATAGATGCAAAAATTCTCAACAAAATTCTACCTAACAAAATCCAGGTGCTTATTAAGAAAATAATCCATCATGACCAAGGGGGCTTCATTCCAGAGATGCAGGGATAGTTCAACATATGCAAATCTATAAACATAAT
>CAUYSK010098006.1:0-53748 GCA_963575035.1 Avahi laniger | reverse complement strand
TGCCTCCGTGTGATGGCTAAATTGTCTCTCTGGGCACCCATGGGTAGGGAAGGGGAAGGAGAGAATGGAGCAATATGGCACCTGCTGATAGGCTCAGGTCTGCATGCGGGGAGGTGCCCTGAGGGAGCTGGGAGCCTGGTGCCCTGTCCACAAGAGGCCACCGCTCACTGGCAGCAGCCGTCTCTGGGCTGGTGTTGGCAGGTCTCTCCAACAGCTCAGGAGCCCACCAGCAGTCTGAGATGCAAGGGAGGGGAAAGTTATCTGCTCCACCTACCCTTGTCGCTGGTCTCCAAGCCCCTTTGGGGCCTTTCTCCTTCCAGTTCTCCTCTGCAACGTCTTCCCATGGAGTCTCCTGTAGTTTCAGGCATCCTTCCTTCCGACCCTCATCCGATCTATGTTTTTCTGCTGGTTTATTTTTTTCGCTTTCTTCTAAAATCTGTCTTTTTTGCAGAGACACTCTGGCTGGAGACTTTTCTGATCTGCCATCTTGGGGCTTCCTCCTCACTGTGGTTTTGATTTGCATTTCCCAGATGATTAGGGACCTTGAGCATTTTTTCATATGCTTTTTAGGCATTAGTCTATCTTCTTTTGAAAAACTTTTGTTCATATCTTTCACCCACTTTTTGATGGAGTTGTTTGCTGTGTTCTTGCTGATTCATTCGAGTTGTTTGCAGATTCTGGTTAATAGCCCTTTACTGGATGTATAGCATGCAAATATTTTCTCCCATTCTGTAGGTTGTCTATTTGCTCTATTGATTGTTTCCTTGGCTGTGCAGAAGCTTTTTAATTTAATCAGTTCCCATTTGTTTATTTTTGTTGTTGCTGTGATTGCCTTTGGGATCTCCTTCATAAATTGTTTGCCTAAGCCACCATCTATAAGAGTTTTTCCAACCTCTTCTTCTAGAATTCTTATAGTTTCAAACCTTAGTTTTAAGTCTGTTAACATAGAGAAGGAAGTAACCCTCCCCAACTCATTCTAGGAAGCTGATATCACTGTGATACCAAAGCCAGGAAAGAACACAATAAAAAAAGAAAACTACAGACCAAATATCCCTTATGAACATATATATGCAAAAATTCTCAATAAAATCCTAGCAAACCGATATGATCTTATATCTGGAAAACCCCAAAGATTCTGCTAGAGACTTCTAGAGTTGTTAAATAAATTCAGCAAAGTCTCAGACTACAAAACCAATGTACACAAATCAGTAGCATTCCTATACAAAAACAACAGTCAAGCTAAGAATCAAATCAAATCAACCTTTCACAATAGCAACAAAGAAAATAAAATACCTAGGAATATATTTAACCAAGAAGGTGAAAGACCTCTACAGGGAGAACAATGAAACACTCAGGAAAGAAATCGCAGAGGATGTAAACAAATGGAAAAACATATCATGCTCATGCATCAGCAGAATCAACATCATTAAAATGTCTGTATTACCCAAAGTGATTTACAGATTCAATGCAATCCCCATTAAAGTGCAAACATCATTTTTTGCAGATCTAGAAAAAATAATTCTATTCTTCATATGGAGACAGTAAAGACCCTGAATAGCCAAAGCAACCTTAAGCAAAAAGAACAAATGGGGAGGCATCACTTTACCATACCTCAAGTTATACTACAATGCTACAGTAACCAAAACAACATGATACTGGCACAAGAACAGAGACCTGGACCAATGGATCAGAACAGAGAACCTGGATATAAAACCATCATCACAATGTCATCTGTTCTTTGACAAAGCTGACAAAAACATACATGGGGGGAAAGAATTCCTATTCAATAAATGGTGCTGGGAAAATTGGATAGCCACGTGTAGAAGACTGAAACAGGATGCACACCTCTCACCACCCTTCTTGATGTTATGCAACAGTTTCAGTAGGATAGGTGCTAGTTCTTCTTTGCAGGTCTGGTAGAATTTAGCTGTGTACCATTTACAATAGCTGCAAAGAAAATAAAATACCTGGGAATATACTTAATCAGGAGGTGAAAGATCTCTACAAAGAGAACTACAGAGCCCTTATGAAAGAAATCATAGATGACACAAACAAATGGAAAAGTGTCCCATGCTCATGGATTGGAAGAATCAATATTGTTAAAATGTCCATACTGCCCAAAGTAATTTATAAAGATGTTCTCCTTCCTAAAAGTAAATAATTACTATATGCGAATAATAGTAAATAATTCCTGTTTACAAATGAAAGTATCCACTACAAAACTCAAAGAAATAAACTGAAAAAAATATTAAAATTAATAAGAACAATGGCAAGACCCAAGGTAAATATAATTCAATAGTTTATTTTTCTAATAATAATAAAACCCATTTTACATGAGCACAGGTTGTGTGGCAGGCACTGTGCCAAGGGCTTTACATGCACAATCTGATTTCATCTTCTTAAAATTCTTTAGTCATTAATTAATAAAACTTCACAAATCTTATGAGATATACGCACTATTGTTATCTCCATTTTACAGAATACAAACCTGGAGCTTTGAGATACAAATTAACTTGCCCAAGACCACAAAGCTAGTATGAAGCAAAGGTAGAACCCACTAAGCTTTCCTCTTTATTATTATTGTTATCATTATTATTATAGCTTTTATTATTATTATCATTATTGACATTATGACAGGCTGAAACTGTTGGGAGACAATTTTTCATGGGCTTCTCCCATTTCTGCTTACCTTGTGAGCAGAGGCACCAGTCACCTTTGTTCTTGACTGTCTTTTCCAGGCTATTTGTACAGAGAATAGCCTTGGAAGCTAGAGATGGCATCTCCACCCAGAGCAAAAGACAGGTTTGTTTACTGTCCACTGTAATAAAGATAACGTCTCTCTTCAGGAAAAATTTCCTTTATAAAATATTTTAAAAATAGAAAACCTCAGGATCTGTCTCATGTAATGCAACTTTCCACTGGAAGAACACACTGCCAAGAATCACTAAGAATTTTTAAAACAGAGAAAAGAGAGTAAAGAAGTACTTGCCTTACCAGATGTTAAATTAGTTGTAAAGATATAATAACTAAAACAATAATTGTGGTTCTGGCCTATGAAAGATGACAAATCAATGAAATAGAAAAGAATAGCTCAGAAACAGATTTTATAACACAGAAGACAAAATGTCATGAGGGAAACATTACAAATCAATGGTTGAAGGCTCAACTACAAGATACACTGTGACTCTAAAAAACTAGTTGGATGTTTTATCAAATGCTGGCGAAGATGTGGAGAGATAGGAACACTCTTACACTGCTGGTGGGACTGCAAATTAGTGCAACCTCTGTGGAAAAGAATTTGGAGATACCTCAGAGAGCTACAAATAGAAATACCATTCGATCCAGCAATAGCGCTATTAGGCATTTACGCAAAACAGTGCAAAATTCTGTGATAAAGACATCTGCACCCGAATGTTTATGACAGCACAATTTACTACTGCAAGGATGTGGAAATAATCCAAGTGCCCGTCAATCCTTGAGTGGATTATTAAAATTTGGTATATGTATACAATGGAATATTACTCAATCATAAGAAAGAACAGTGATCTAGAACCTCTATACTTTCCTGGATTAAACTTAAGCCCATCATGCAAAGTGAGACACCACAAGAATGGAAGAATGGGCTCCACTTGTACTCGCCATCAGATTGGTACTAACTGATCAACACTAGAGTGATCACATGGCAGTAATACTCTCCAGGGATTAGGGGGATGGGGGGGCATAAACCAGCAACTAAAGGACACGGGGAGCGTTGTAGAGGGGAAGGGCATGCCTCTAACCCTTGCTTGGATGAAGCAAAGACAAAGTATAACCATAATGTTTGTACCCTCATAATACCTTGAAATAAAAAAAAAAAACCCAGTTGGATGTTTTGGGAAAAAAATCAGTTTAGGGATTCACATGATACATCAACATACACTTTTGACGGGTAAGATTTAAACATAGAGAAACATATTAAATCATTAGCAAATAAAAACAAAACCTGGAAGAAAGTCTAATCTCTGGACGGGGAACATTTCAAAAAGCTTTTCAGAATTTTTAAATTAACACGTTCTTTGACCCAGTAATTTAAGAGAATATAATCTTCATCTTTATGGATCTAAGGCAATTGGTCTGCTTGCTTATTGCTGCATCCACCGAAGGGCAGGAATTCAATCTATATTTATGAATTTAAGAAACGATGCACAAACACTTAAGGGCGTACTTTCAAGGATGTCCTGTTTGTGTAAGTCAGTTGCCAGCAGCCACCCAGAGCCTGGAGATTTAAATGAAGTTCTCTGGGGAATCCTAACGCTGTGGAATGTTCATTGCCTGCCCAAGATTTCTGTGAGTTTCAGCTGTTTTATCTTCTCAAAGTTACTTCTGTCTTGCTCTGGCTCTGTCTGAATCCCATTTGCATCTCATCTCTTATACCCAGTCTTGTCTTTTTGACCTGAACCAGCCTACATGTGGAATTCAGTCCTTTTTTCCTTAACCTTTTATCTTCTTAAAACAAAACCAGACAAAGCAAAACAACAAAAGCACCACCCAAGCCATGTGAACATGTGCCTCTTTTACAGGCTTGATGATGACAAATGGGATTTTTACAACCACACAAATAGACTCATTCGAAAATTAATATTAGACATTCTCAGACATAAAAGTCCTTAGTCCTCTCTCCCATGAAGAGTTTCTCACCAGCCGCATTTGTCCACGGGCTCCGGTATCCTGATTGTCACTTGACCTTCTCTTCCCACTTCAGTGTCCTCATATCTTATCAATTCTGCATTTTCAGGACTTGCTTTCCCATGGACTACTTAGGGACAGTCAAAATGCCTCACTTTGGATATTGTCAACTAAAGAAAAAAGAAATCAAGCTTTTAAAGAATCAAAGTTAGTTTTATTCAGAAGTCTTCCTGAGCCTATAGAGGGAGGCCCATAGCCCCAGAGGAGTCTTTCAGAGAGGTTCTGTCAGACTCTCCCAGACCAGTGTTTCAGCCCCTTGTTCATACTAAGGTGGTGGTGGAGATTGAGTATGTGCAAAATCACGTCTAAGTTTGGGTCCAAGACGACATCTGGTTGTAGTTTACTAAAGCGCATTTGGTTATAGATTGCAGAAGCATAATCACTAACCCCATGAGATGATCTTATGTGTGAGAAAAGACAAGGACTAGGGTCATTTTTCTTTTAAGGAATATAGTGACTCAGGCTAGAGATATGAAGGCTGTGTGAGCTATTCCGTTTTTTCTTCAAAGTATATTTCCTGAGCGCTGCAGTCTCAGAGTCAGGGACTTTGGGAAATTCTGCTGGCAAGCAGAAACCAGCAGACAGAGCTTGTTACGTTTGCTACTTTGTCTCAGTATGCAGAGCGACTCTGCCGGGTCCTGGACCTATCCTTGCATTTCTAAAGCTTTGATAATATCTATACTACTCAAAGGACCATTAATTGGGCCTCAAGTTTGAGCAATACAGAAAATGAGTAGAGGTTTCCATGTTTCAGACTTCCTTTTCTCTTGTACCCACCAAGATTTATAAGTAAAAGGGAAGCAGAATAGATACTTGTTTTTCCTCTGTTACGAAATATGCCTTTACTCTCACTTAAAAGTGGCTACAGACAGCTTGTGTTTTAAATGATGTTTTTTTACCCAGCTATGTTTGTAAAAGAAAGAAAATTAAAAATGATCATTAATAGGAGATACCAGGTTAAAAAAAATCACAATGCAATAAAGAATATATTAATAATAGAGCCAGATGTTCTGAAAAGGAAAGATAATCAAAATCTATTATTAATATTAAAAAATTTAATTTCATTTAAAAGGCAAGTTGCCAGAAAGTATGTAGAGTACGAAACCATTGGGCAATGTCTGGGTATATATTTGGTTGGCACAACCAGGTGGCGGTGGTTGTGGTGGTGCTTCTCCTGGCATCTAGCAGGTAGAGGCCAGGGATGCCGCTGATCATCCTGCAATGCACAGGGCAGCCTTCCAAACAATTTTCTGACCCCTAACACTGCTAGTGCTGAGATTAAGAAACCCCGTTCTAGATGAATATACCAAATTTAACAGTGGGTATTTCCAAGAGTTGAGTTATAGAGGAATTTTATTCTTTCAAATCATTAATCTGTTTGCATTTCTTTTAATGAGTTTATTATAAACCAAAAAAAAAAATTCGAAAAGCTATAAACAGTTGGAAGAGTTTGCACATTAAAAACATCAGTGTAATCAAATTATACAGCAGATGAGCAGGCAGGAAGAGGGCAGGACCGCTAGGAGAGGAGAGCGATGCAGGCTGGGTAACGCACTCAGTTGAGAATCAGCCCTCCCTGCACTGGAGGGATTTCTTCCTCCAGAACACGAGCCCACGCACCACCTGTTCTCCCCCACTCTCGCACTGAAGATTGCCATGTTTGAAGGGCAGGGGGGCGTGCTGGGGGAGCTTGTGTTCCTCCCTGTCCCAGGGGTTTGGGGAATGTAACTGTTAGATGCGTCACAGAAGATAAACTTAACATTTAAGTACACGTAAAACCGAAGTCACAGTGCGATTTGTTCTAACATGGGGTAAATTTCCCTTTTTTATTTTTCCGTAGTTGTTTTGTTACATTGGCATCTCTTGAGCGCCATCTGGTGGAGAGATTTTCATCACCAATCAGGTGGTCTCCTGCTTTACCAATAATCAATTTTAGCCACTTTATTGCCACTATCTGTTTTGTAAAGATCCTCTCATGCAGGACCATGTTGTCTTCAGGTCCCCAGCACTGTGTGCAGTTGACACATTGTAGGCAACCAGAAACTGTTGAAAGAGTAAGCATCAATCCATTGTAAACTGGGAGTGAATATGGAAGTCAAGTATGAACTGGTGTGTAAGAAAAAGCAAGCTGAAAACCAGGGAAAGGCTGTCTTGGCTGTGAAGGGTGAGTGCAATGCTCAGAACTGAAGAATAAAACCAACTTCAGGCCAAAGATCGTCGGAAATCCCAAACAGGCTCCCTGAGAATACACGGGGAGCCTGATACAATTTCCTGGAAGCCTAGTCAACTTTTGACAGGAAAGGACTTGGGACCTTTCCCCAGATGAGACACCATGAGATGCACAAAGAGCTCTAATATGTAATTTGAGTCTTTTCTGTCACTTCAGCTCTTCTCCTTTCAATTTCCCAATAACACAATTCCCAGCCTCTAAGAGTGGGCCCCAGGGGAACTTGGAAGCACTTCACCTTCTAAGGGGACAGCAGCCACTGAGTGGTACTGATAGACAAAAGGAAAATTCCACTAAGCAAACCTTCCCCATGAACAGCCCCCTATGTAACCGCTGAACTGCTGTCGCTCTTGCTTCTGTAAACTGCTTGCAGCAACTTCTGCCATGGTACGAGAAGACAGGAAGAAATTCTACAGAAACTCTATACCAGGAACTGGGGTCGCTCGAGATCCTGCCCACTAAAGATAACCACATTGTAACTGTGCCCTTCACACTCCCTAAAACGAAATGTATGAAAGACTGCTACGCTCTCTGTTTGGGGCTCAGAATTTGGTGGCAAGCCCCCTCTGAGCCTGCCAACGTAAATAAACCTGGTTCTCTCTACCCTTTTCATGCCGTTCAGTTTGTTTTTGGTCAGCTTTGCTATGGGTACTTAAGGCTAGTGTTGCAATGTCTTCAGATTTTTCCGAAGAAATGGCAATCTTGATTATCATGTGAAATCCCTTAATTTTGCAATGTTGGCTCCAATGACTTTTTTTTTTTTTTGAGACAGAGTCTCACTGTGTTGCCTGGGCTAGAGTGCCATGGTGTCATCCTAGCTCACAGCAACCTCAAACTCCTGGGCTCAAGCGATCCTCCTGCCTCAGCCTCCCGAGTAGCTGGGACTACAGGCATGCGCCACCATGCCCGCCTAATTTTTTCTATATATTTTTAGTTGTCCAATTAATTTCTTTCTATTTTTAGTAGAGACGGGGTCTCGCTCTTGCTCAGACTGGTTTCGAACTTCTGAGCTCAAACAATCTGCCCACCTCGGCCTCCCAAAGTGCTAGAATTGCAGGCATGAGCCACCGCGCCCGGCATCCAATGACTTTTGAAACACTCCATGGGCCAAAAAACATATGTGTTTGTGTCCAACAGTTTGTGACCCATCAAAGAGGATCTCTAAGCTTCCTTCAGCATTTCTGACACACTGGAACTCTGATCTCTGTTCACATCTATGCATGGCTAATTTTTAAATGAGGTCAACTGATAATCCTAGGTCAGCAAAAACCAGGAAGTCAGAAATGTTCTTTCTTTGAAGTGTCAGGACAATCAGCTTCTCTTTAGGGAAAAGACCAAGGTTCCCTTTGGGTAAAATGTCTTCTAGAGCAGCCCCCTGCTCCCCATCCCCCAACTTCACCTGAATACAGTTGTCTCCTGTGCTGCTCTCTGCTACAAACCTCTGCAGCACGATGTGTTTTATGCATCTGAACTCTGCATTCTGATCACTTCCCCACAGTGCGATCTTTTTCTTTTTTCTTTTTTTTTCTTTTTTTTTTTTTTTTTTTTTTTTTTGAGAAAAGGTCTGTATCTGCGCTGGGACTAGAGTGCAGTGAGCATCATCACAGCTCACTGCAACCTCAAACTCCTGGGCTTAAGCGATCCTCCTGGCTCAGCCTGCCAAGTAGCTGGGACTACAGGCATGTGCCACCATGCCTGGCTAATTTTTTAAATTTTTTGTAAAGACAGGGCCTCACTGTGTTGCTCAGGCTGGTCTCAAACTCAGTCCTCCAGTTTTAGCCTCCCAGAGTGCTGGCATTAAAGGCATAAGCCATTCTTTTTCTAAATTTTGTATTTTCATTTACTTAGAAGTAAGTTCATGATGCTATCGAACTGATTAAACTCATTCCAATCAAGCACCGTAGCTGAAACTAGTGAATCACTTTGACAGCTGGGCTTTACAAAAAGCAGGGATGGATATAGACCCTGATATAGTTTATGTGTGTGTGTGTGTGTGTGTGTATGTATTATATATGTATTTATATGTTCATGTATATATATGTATTATATATTTATTTATCTATGTAAAGCTGGGCTTTACAAAAAGCAGGATTGAATATAGACCCTGAAATATTTTATGAGTGTGTGTATATATATGTATTATATATATTTTTTATATGTGTGTGTTTTTATATATATATATATATATATGAGAAATGTGCAACCCCTTATCTTGCCTTGTTGACTGTTGTGAAAAAGGTTCTGGAATCTAGAATCTTAACTCATAGGCATACTATTTCCCAAAGCCCGTACATAGACCTTGGGCATACATGAGCCTTGGGTTAAGAACCCCTCTGTCTAGGTGAGGGGCAAGGCAACTGCTCAGAGCCTGCAGGTGTAGTTTGATTTGAAGGTGGCCTGTTGACCAGAAGCTCTTCCTCAGTACATCACACCTTCCAGAAGAACTGAACCAAGAATGTGAGACACCGGTTTTATGCTCGCTTGGAACTAACAGCCCTGTACCATACACAGTTTCTCTGGGATGCTTTCTTATACCAATCAATTCTCTGACATCAACGGGGTATTTAAAAATTCAACCATGACACTAACTGTTGGGACTCTGTGCAGACCCACAGGTTGAGGGCTCTGTTCTACAAGGCTGCCCCCACTCCTGATGCCAGCCTGACGTTCCCAGTCCACCCCTATTTCTGACCTATCAGCTATAGATTAATCAGGCCTTCCCAAGATCTCCTCCTCAGGTGCAACAATTTGCTAGAGCAGCTCGCAGAACTCAGAAAAATAGTTTACTTATGTTTACTGGTTTGTTATAAAGGCTACAACCCAGAAACAGCCAAACGGAGGCGATACATAGAACAAGGTGTGGGGGATGGCTCAGAGCTTCCATGCACTCCCAGGGTGGGCCACCTCCCGGCACCTGGTAGCTCTCGGAATCTATTGTTCAAGAGTTGTTGTAGAGTTCAATCTCAATAATCCCACTTCCCAAAGGTCAGAGGACCAGAGGACGCAACTGAAAGCCAAACACTATCACTTGGTCTTTCTTGTGACCAGTCCTGTTCTGGGGCTATCTAAGGGCACTACCCGAAGTATCCTCATTAGCATAAACTTTAGTGTGACCTAAAGGAACTCATTATGAATAACAAAAGGTACTCCTATCACTCAGGAAATTCAAAAAGTTTTAGGAAATCTGTCCCAGGAATCCGGGGCAAAGGCCCCAAGTACATTTTTGTTTTTTATAATATCACAGCTTCCCTGTGCCCTCTGGACCTATTAAGATCATACATGACCACTAAGCATTCCCACCTCTGATTTTTTGCTTGGGTACTATCTCCTTCTTTCATCTGTATCTCTCTCTCTTCAGATGGATTAGAATTGGGTTTAGGGTCAGAACCAGGGTTCTGTTGGCATTGGGGATGGGTCAACCAGGAGAAGGCTAAGACCTCCAAACCTGATCATTCTACCAGGTTGGGACCAGCCTCAGTAGTAGGTAACAAGAGGATATCCAGGGAACTGCAGCAGGTAAATAACCAGGCAGGCGGGCAGTGCAGAGCCTCCAAACAGCTCAGTAGGGCAGCAGGTGGCATCAGATGCCTGGCAGCAGGAACATAGCCAGAGGACTGAAGTTCGGGGCCATGACTTTAATCCTTAGAATTTGGAGGGACAAGACAGAAACTAGAGTTTGAAGCCAGCAGTCAAGGTAGGAAACTGACACAAGGGAACAAAGCAGGCACCCAGTCACCAATGTTGTGGTACAACGTGGTATATTTAAAATAAGGAAATACTCCATAAATAAAAGTACAGTGGCTAAGCAGGGCTAGCAGTAAGGTTGACTTGATTCCAAGTCAATGAGCTTTTGCCCTATGCTTCTTAACACTCTTTCTGGGGACCAATTCATCTCTGAGTGAGGATGGAGCTGAACATGCAAAGGGGTATCAAAGGGATCTTCTGGGTCTTGGAGGTCTTCAGGGAGCAGAAAGCTGGGTAGAAATCAATAGGAATGTCATTAGCATCCCCATCCTTGTTAGTATTTTAAATAATAATCAGTATGGAAAATTAGTGCTGAATATATCCTGGACCAGAGGCAGATAGTCTAGGAATATTTTCTTGGGTTTATTTATTTATTTGGTTTCCATAAAGCAAGGAGAAAGACAACAGAGTGTTGTGGTTGTAAATATGAACCTGGAGCCAGACTGCCTGGATCCAAATCTCAGCCCTGCCATGAGGTTAGCTGCTTGGCATTGGCAGGTCTTTAAATCTCTATATTCCTCATGTAGAGGTTAATATAGTTTTTATTATGTTATGGAAGATAATAAGAAAACCCACCTCGTAGGGTTCTTATGAGTAATGAATGAATGAATTATATAAAAGTGCTTGTAATAATTCCTGGCATATAATAAATACTATCTGTGTTGAAATATAAAAAAAGCAATTAAAAACATTTCAGGACCCAGGCCACCTCAGTATGAGTCCCAAGTCTCAAGTGAAATCTCTGTGGACAAGGAGATAGTCAAGAAATTGTGCAGAATGCGGGTTATATTAGGGTGGAAAGACCACAGCACTCAACGGTCCTGTTGAGACTTGGCCCTAATTTATTTAGTTTTCTATAATGCAAAATCTCTGCCTAAGAGTGAAGAATTAGAGTCAATACATCAACAGAGAGAAGCAACTATCTAGGACAATTCATAAGGTAATAGAACTGATGCTATTTGTCTCAAACAACACAATCCCCTTAGACTTGTCAAATTTTAAAGAGGTGAAAAAGAAACACATGGTGTATTCAAATACCATTTTATGCTAGTCGATTTCAGTTTCTTCAGGTCTAGGACAACATTCAATTCTTGTTTGTATCCCCTGTACACGGGAGAGGTTCTGTACTGTTTAAAGGTTTAAGAAGTAGCTGTTGAATCAAGTGTGCGACAAAAAGCGAGGGCATTTAGTACTCCTTTTGGTTGTCTGTGTTCAGGTTTTAAGAAGTTTAGAAAGACTAAGCAACGAATATAAATGGAGTAGGGGTTGCCTCAGAAAAAGAGGGAGATGTCATGAGAGGAGAATGGGGGAAGAAAGGAAGAATAAGAAAAAGAAAGTCAAGAAGGGAAGGATTCTAATCCAGTGATTCTGTGTTAAATAGCTCCTTGTTAAGCAGAGTAGCATTGGGTTTAGTATTAGTCAGAGTCCTCCAGAGAAACAGAACCAACGGGACGTGTGTATATACATATGGAAAGAGATTTATTCTAAGGAATTGCTCATGAGATTATGGAGGCTGGCAAGTCTCAGGTCTGCAGGGTGGCTGGCAGACTAGAGCCCAGGATTGCCAGTGGTGCGGATGAAGCCCGAAGGCAGTCTGCTGGAGAATTCTCTCTCGCTCTTGAAGGCCAGTGTTTGTGTTCCACTGAGGATTTCAACTGACCAGATGAGGCTCACCCACAATACGGAGGGCAATATGCTTACTCAGAGATCACAGATTTAACACGTTGACTGCCACACTAGAAAAACAAAATTTTTCCCTGGAGCCACGGTGTTTTATTATAAAAATAGAATAAAAACTTCGAAAACAAAATGAATCTTTCTAATTTAATGAAAAATTTGTTATTTTTTATTGTTTTTCTGTGTACGAGTTACATGTAACTCACACGGCACTAGAATCAATTTTTACACTGCACGCCAATTGAGTTGTATGTGACTCACGATATACTTATTGAATTTGTTTCAGAGAATTCAATCTTCATAGGTTTCATGAGGCCTTGGGCTCAAAACTAGCGTGAATTAAGTACAACTCACATGGCAATTGTGTTAAGTGTTAATCTCATTCAAAAACAACCTCCAAATTGACAAATAAAATGAACTATCACTGGCTCTAAGCTCCTCTGAAACCAAAAATAACCTATTGTTCTGAGGTCTTTTGTTTATTGTTTGTTTTTCTGTTTTTTTTGAGACAGAGTCTTGTTCTGTTGCTCAGGCTAGAGTGCAGGGGCATCATCATAGCTCACAGCAACCTCAAACTCCAGGGCTCAAAAGATCCTCCTGCCTCAGCCTCCTGAGTAGTTGAGACTACAGGTGTGTGCCACGACTCCCAGCTAATTTTTCTGTTTTTAGTAATTCCCAGCTAATTATTTCTATTTTTAGTAGAGATGGGGGTATCCCACTTGTTCAGGCTGGTCTCGGACTCCTGACCTCAAAGGATACTCCCGCCTCAGCCTCCCAGAGTACTAGGATTACAGGTGTGAGCCACCCTATTGTTCTTATATCCTTATTTTGAAGAAGAATTAACACAGTTAATATCTTTCCACTGCTCTTTTCTAACACATACTTCCAGTGTACTTGTATTGGAAAATACTGGACATTGGAGAATAATGATAAATTGTTACATCAAAGCAATATTAATCATGAAAACAAGGGCAATACCAAAGGAAATGTGCAGCAACAAGATGAAAAGAGAATGAGTCCTGAATGACCTCATGGGGCAGAGCTGCCTACTAATTTAAATTGCTCACTGTGAGGCTTTTATGTGTATGGAAAAAAAAAAGCTTCAACTTATTTTTTTATTTTTGAGAAAAAGTCTCACTCTGTTGCCCGGCCCGGAGTGCCGTGGCATCAGCCTAGCTCACAGCAAACTCAAACTCCTGGGCTCAAGAGATTCTCCTGCCTCAGCCTCTCAAGTAGCTGAGACTACAGGCACACGCCACCATGCCTGGCTAATTTTTCTATTTTTTGTAGAGACGGAATCTTGTTCTTGCTCAGGCTGGTCTCGAACTCCAGGCCTCAAGCAATCCTCCTGTCTCAGCCTCCCAGAGTGCTAGGATTACAGGTGTGAGCCACCGTACTCAGTCTAAACTTCATTTTTTTAAACACTATATTTTGGGGATTTGGTTACAGCAGCTTAACCTTTACTAACTAATATAAACCTTTGGGAATGGATGCTGCCATAAAATGACCTTATATATATAGCATCATCCTAGCCGTCAGGGGTTGGCAGCAAGAACAGATATTATGGCCCAGAAAGCTTGTGAGCCTTGTGCAAGGCATACCACTCTCCCTTCTTTTCTCCTAGGTAAAAATTAATGTCTCTCTCAACTATGTTCCACAACACACATGAAATACTTTCGATATCTAATTATTTCTGTATGCTTCTTCAGAATATTTGCTTAATGGACTTGTTTATCCTCAGCTTTGACTACAATGGCAGGCGCAGAAATATAGGTTGAACGAATAAGTAAATGAATGTTCAATGAATGAATGATTGAATGAATGAATGATAAAATGTTTTCTGAGGCTTCAACTAGATAGGATTAACTATAAACATATGGAATCTCCAAATGTCATGAGAGCCTTTCCCTTATTGTTAAGACTCACATTAGCTGTCCATCAAGGAAAGTCACTAGTGAGCCAGGGCTTCAGGACAGGCTGGAAACGACACGTAATAAATTCTAAGCTTTGCTGACTCGCAATGTCACTGCTGGCCCTCTGTTTGCTGCCTTAAATTTCTTTCTATAAAAAGGGCCATGATCAAACTCCAGGAGAATGGTAAACCTGCTATTGAGATGATATACAAGATGCAAACAATTTACATTTTTTTAAAAAACCTTTTGAAACCCCCACATATCCTTTATAATAGATCTATGTTTATTTTAGAACATACACTGGCCAGAGGAGATCATGATGTCTTGTTTTTCCTATTCCTGTAATGCCGATGCTATGAGAACAGAAGAGACATATTATTCAGGAATTATAGAACAAATAACTGCAGGATTGAATCGTGTATCCTATTACATTCTACAAAAGCAGTGATGACATGTACAACAATCAAAACAAAGAACAAAGTTATCTATAATCTTACCATCTTACAATATTTTAATTTTTATATGTTCTGTTTCATATTTTATGTTTGCCTATTTTTTTCAAAGATATAATGAAAAAAACATACACAGACAAATCTCACCTCTCTGCAGGCTGGACCAGCCAGGGGATGAACATCAGGTCACACTAACAGTCATCAGTAAATATGTCTCCCACTCTACCCCTACTCGTTGTGCAGAAATTCCAGCCCTCCTCAAAACACTCCCTACCAGTTCTTGAGTTCTCAGGAACTAATCTTCCCAGCTATCATGTGACATTTCCAATCTTCTTCTCCTTTTTAGCATCTCCCTTTGGAAACAAATCCTGTGGCTGATGCGGCCACCAAACCTCAGCTCTCAGAGGCTGTCCAACTCCTCCTCCGTGGTGTGACTCCCTCTATGTTCTTCTTCCACCAGCCAGTGAGGGCGGCTTCAGCTCCATGGTTAGATTCTTATCCATCCGTATCCACCGTATCCGTCAGCAAAGGCGTTGTGTTAGAATAGGGGCACGGGCTATCAAGCAGTGCAAATGTGGAGATTTTAATGAAACTGCCCATGTGGTTTTTACAGGCTTTTTGTTGCAGTCCGTACTCCTTTCAGCATCTGTGAGTCCATAGTTTGGGGAAGGGCAAACTAAATGGCTGACAAAGGCTGCTTAGGATCATCTCTTTTTTTTTTCCTGACTATCCTGGGCTGAGTTTATCATAGTTGATTCTCTTTGCCTTGTGATGAAGTTTTACTCACTAGGTTCCTTAGTCTCACATGCAAACATATGCCAAATAGGTCTCTTCACACAGGCCTAAAGATGTTTAACGCCTCAGACAAACACAATTCAGGGTGTCTGGGTGTCCTAATACAATAGCATAAATAGAATTCTGTGTTTTGATTTTTTTCATTTCACATTTTGAGAGCATTTCCAAGTTACTACATAGTTCTCATAATTATTATCTAAGTGGTTATAAAACAAATATTACATAGTATGGGTATACCATAATTTACTTAATTATTCTCTTATTTTGGACATACAGGTTATCACTGATTTTTCTCTAGTTAAATAATGTGAATTGAGCAAGGACAATTTAAGTGTTCTGGATTGTGTGTTTTACTTTGGAGACATATACATTAGTTAAAAACAATTCTTGCTTCTGTAATCTCACAAATTTCAAGGGTACAATGCTATAAGTGCTTATTTCTCAGACATATACAGTCCGGGGTGAGGTTCTTTGTCAGCAATGTTGGGGAGAGTTCTGCCCCACACATTCATTAGGAGACCCAGGTGATGGGGGTTCCACCATCGTCAACACATGGCTTCCAAGGTATCTGACCAGAAAGACCTCTCTAGGCAAGAGAGGCCCATGTGAGGGTTTCTTAAAATGAAATTTACCCTTTTAATGGTCCAGTTTGATGAACTTTTGATAATTACCTACAGTCGTACACCACTATGAAAATCAACATAAAGACTTTGTAACACTCTAAAAACTTCCCACTGCCCTTTTATGTCTGATACCCTCCTACAACTCTAGTCCCAGGCAACTTTCTGTCAATATAGACAAATTTTGCCTGTTCTCTAACTCCACATGAATGGAATATAATACGTGTTATTTTGTGTTATGTTTCCTTTGCTCAGCATAAATGACAATCATTGTATTAGTAGTTCATTGCATTTTATTGCCACATAGTATTTCATTGTATGGATACACCATGATTTGTTAATCCATTTACCAGTTTATGGACATTTGGGTAAGCCCAAGTTTTAAACACTGCTATGATTTGCATATATGTCCTTATGTAACATATTTTCATTTCTCTTGTGTAAATATCTAGAAGTAGGATTACTGAGTCATATGGAAAGTGTATGTTTAACCTTATAAGAGATTGCCATACTGTTTAAAAAATTGCTGTACCATCTTGCATTGTCACCAGCAATATCTGAAAGTTCTAGTTGTTCTACATCCTTATCAATACTTACAGTTGTCAATTTTAGCCATTTTTGTGGATGTGTAGTAGAATGCTGCTTTTCATTTGCATGATCCTAATGATTTATGAGATTGAGCATCTTTTCGTGTGTTTATTGGCTATCTGTGTATTTTCTTTTTTGTGTGCTTCTATACTGAACTTTATTAGATATAACTTACATGAAATAAAGTGTACGCACTTTAAGTGCACATTTGCATGAGATTTGACAAGTGTATACAGCCTTGTTATAACCACCACAATCAAGATATATAACATTTCCATTATGCCAAGAACTTTTCTGAACCTCTTTGCAGCTCATCATTCACACCTCCTGTGCCAGGCAACCCTTGATATGTTCTCTCTCATGGTGAATTAATTTTGTCTATTTGAGAATTGTCTAGAAATTTACTCATTTGTGTTTGGACTCTGTCACTCAGCATAATATTTTTGAAACTGCCCCAAGTTGTTTATGTGCCTGTAGTTCACAATAATTTATTGCTAAGTAGTATTTCACTGTATGGGTGTACAATAATTGTCTATTTATTCACCTATTGGTAGACATTTGGGATTTTCCAGTTTTTGCTATAGGTATTCAGGTACAAATCTTTTTTTTATTTGTTTACTTTTTTTTTTGAGACAGGATCTCACTCTGTTGCCCAGGCTAGAGTGCCGTGGCATCAGCCTTGCTCACAGCAACCTCAAACTACTGGGCTCAAGCGATCCTCCTGTCTCAGCCTCCCAAGTAACTGGGACTACAGGTACTCACCTCCACATCCGGCTAATTTTTTGTTTCTATTTTTAGTTGGCCAGCTAATTTTTTCTATTTTTAGTAGAGACAGGGTCTCACTCTTGGTCAGACTAGTCTCGAACTTTTGATTTCAAGCGATCCTCCAGCCTTGACCTCCCACATTGCTAGGATTACAGGTGTGAGCCACCACACCCAGTCACAAGTATTTCTATAGACATGTTTTTATCCTCATGAGTATACACAAGAAGAGGAATCGTTAGATCAAAGTTAAACATATAGGTATTATATGTTTATACCTTTAGTAAGAATTGCTAAACTATTGTCCTCCTGGTTTTACTTTTACCCCTCTTCCCAGCCATGCCCCAGAATTCCAGTAGTTCCACATCCTCATCAACCCTTGGTATTGTCAGTCTTTATATTTTATCAATTCTAGTGTGAATATAGTGGCATTGTGTGTTTTTAAAGTTTTTACTGTATTTTAATTTTAGATACTGTCAGTTTCACTCTTTATCATATGGAGCTCTATGTGGTTTGACAGATGTACATAGCTACATACCCATAGTCAAGACCCTGAAGAATGCTGTTACCCCAAAAATTCCTCTGCTGTCCCTTGGTAGTCAACCATCCCTCCACACTTAATCTCTAAACAAATGCTGATCACTTCTCCATCCCTACTGATATACCCAATAGACGTTCTATTGGCTATTTGTATATTTTCTTTTGTGAAGTGCCTGTTCAAATATTTTGCCCATTTAAAAACATTGGGTTGTTTGTCATATTATTGAGTTGAAAGAGTTCTTTATATATTCTGCATACAAGCAAGGAGAGTACTCCTCACTATCCAGTACTTTCCAATACCTTTGGGTGATGCTTTTTCATTATGTTCAGATTTGATAGTTGTTTTCTGCGAGAAAGTTGGTCCTATAGGATCTTACTGTATCATTACGGGAAATGGAAACTATGAAGAGGGTTTTAAGGGACAGGATTGAAATTGGCTCTCATCAATTCTGCTTACCTTCTGTTGGCTGGAATTCAGTCATGTGACAACACTTAACTCTAAAGGAGGCTGGGAGATGTGGTCTATCTGTGTCCACAGAGTAGCGTGTCCTGGGGAAGAACAGGGTTGATCAGCTAGCGGTATCTGCAGTGGAGGCCTAGAAGGAACATGCAGAAGCAGCTGGTCTGGCCCAGGGACATGGTAAGTCTATTTCTAGATCCCTTCCACAAAACTGATCATGGCATACCTACCATATACTAGACATGGAGCTACAATAACTGAAGCTAACATCCACTGGGCACTTACTGTGCATCAGGCATATATAGACTCTATAAACATTTCTTGATTGTTGAATGGACCTGATTTCTTGGTGTGGCCCTGGAGGGACTATCCGTACCTCTTATTGTTACTGCTGTATGATGGTGTGTCTCATGGTACCTCCAATCTCGCCAGCCCAGCAGAAACAGGCTGCTTGCCAAGCACTGTCTGTTCTGCAGAGGGAAAGGATCACTGGAAAATCAGAGCATTAATATTCTCTAAACTTCAAGAGGCCAGTTTTTCCACTCTCTGGGTCATTATTTATGAACTTCTGCTCACCCTCCGGGGTATGGGTAAGATTCTAATTTGTAAGCTCTCTCTTTGCTCTCTGCTATGTCTCTGCACCAAATTCATGACTATTCACAGCATCCCATCCTAGAGCTGTTCACAGGTCAGTGTATTTGATCTTTCGGTGGATTTCCTGCCTCCCTGCGTAGTGTCGCCAGATTTATTTGTAATAGTCCTTTGATTATCCAAGTGAATTGGGAATGCTGTCCATATTATCATTTCTCTGTTAAAAGCAGCTAGAAACAAAGCGTATATAATAATAATAACAGCTAGCACTTGTTGGGCACTGTTGCTCACAAACCGCTTCTATTTTGTCCACCCCCGTTACACGAATAGTTTGGATGACCAGTGGTAGAGCTACTTCACTTGTTCACACACTTGTTAGAGTAAAATGCTCAAAGTTAATTTATCTCTTTCCCCATTCTACTTTTGTTACAGAGATAATTAACATTGAAATGGTCAAAAGACACTCAGCAGGAATGGCCAATAAGAGAAGTAAAAAGACCAAACAATACAAATAGCATCAAGGGCTCCTCAATATTTCATAATTGATTGGCTGTCATCACGCCCACACCTGGAATCTCTCTTATGTATTCCAGATAAACTCCCTTCCCAACCTGATAATACTATCTAGTCCGTCAATGCTGCCCTGTCTCTTTTTTGATAACACATATACCCCTCTGATCACACAGCTCTTCCTGACCTGGCCAGCTTCCGTTCTGTGTCATTACCCATCACTATTCGGTAATATCAGGCTTTTCTCTGGTATTTCCTTATCTACCTCAAGACTGGACCTGCCAAGGAGAACACAATTTCCTTTCATCACCTCCCTGAAATCTATGGCAGAAAAGAAGACTGAGGAATGCACCACACCTGGATGGACTTTTCCACAAGATAATGTATGTCCACCTCTCAGGATCATTCAAATTCTACAAGTTAATTTCTGTCTCCTGGGTCCATTCATTCTCTCTAATACAGTGGTCCCCAAACTTTTTGTCACCAGAGACTGGTTTCATGGAAGACAATTTTTCCATGGACTGGGGTAAGGGTTAAGGGGTGGTTTTGGGATGATTCAAGCATGTTACATTTATTGTGCAGTTAAATCTCTCTGCTAATAATAATCTGTATTTGCAGCCACTCCCCAGCACTAGCATCTCAGCTCCATCTCAGATCATCAGGCATCAGATTCTCATAAGGAGTCTACAATGTAGATCCCTCACATGTGCAGTTTACAGTAGGATTCATGCTCTTTTGAGAATCTAATGCCACTGCTGATCTGAAAGGAGGTGGAGCTCAGGTAGTGATGTGAGCGATGGGGAGCAGCTGTAAATACAGATGAAGCTTTGCTCACTTGCCTACTGCTCTCCTTCTGTTGTGTGGCCTGGTTCCTAACCAGGGGATGCATGACCTAGGGGATGCAGACCAAAGCTCTAATAATCATGACTACCCCACAAAAGAATTGCCTACATTCTCCATCTTCCCTTCCCCCTCTGAAAAAGGGTATATTTAAGCATCTGAACCTCATTAAGTTATTGGGTAATCATTCTGCTATTCCCCTGTGCTTAAGCACATGGATAAACTTGTATGCCTTTTTTCCTGTTACTCTATTGCTAATTCATTTTAATAGACTTAGACTGGAATCTTCAGAGGTAAATTGAACTTCCTTACAGGAAAGAATGAATGAGGAGTGTGGTCAGTGCACCACTCCCTCTCCCCTCTGCCACCCAAGTGCCCCAAAGCAGCATTCCCTATGTCTCAGGGACGCCTCTTATAAATAGCTCTTTCAGATTTTGCCTGTAGTGCCACACTCCAAAGGCTCAGAATCTAGCCCTTTGAACTGACTGGGGGATAGGCAACATTTTCTATCAGGCTCATTTGTGGACACAGGTTTCCTTAAACAGCTAATCATTCTGGGAAATCTGAATAGATGCTTGAGGAGTGGGGACCTAGAGTGAGGGAGTTCTCAGGTCCCATCCATCCTATCCCATTTTAGGCTTAGCTGGGACTCCCCAGGTTTTTGTTGTTGTTACTTTTTAATGTAAATTCTCTGGTTAACTGCAGGCAAGAGAAGGGAGGTGTCCATTGATGTTCTGTCTACCTTTCCTAGCTTCTAAAATTTCTTTTTGATTTACTGCTACTTACTCTCTCTGTCCTTGATGAAATTTGTTCTTCCATTTTGCCTGGTTTTCAAGTATATTTGTTTCCTATTGCTGCTATAATAAATCATCACAAATTTGGTGGCTTAAAACAACACATTTATTCTCTCACAGTTCTAGAGTCTAGAAGTCCGACATCAGTTTTACTGGGCTGAAGCCAAGATGTCAGTAGGGCTGGTTCCTGCAGGAGGCTTTAGGGGAGAATCCACGTCCTTGCTGTTCCCAGTCTCTACAGGCCCTGCATTCCTTGGCTTGTGGCCCCGTCTGACATTTTCCAAATACATCACTCCAGTTTCCACTTCTTCAGATGGTCTATTATCTGACTCAGATTCCCCCTGTGTTCCTTTTGTAAGAATCATTGTGATTATATTAAGTCCACCTAGATAATCCAGCATAATCACCCCATCTCAAAATCCTTAACATAATCATGTCCGCAAAGTCCCTTTTGTCATAGACGGTGACATTCAAGATTTCAGGCATTAGAATATAGATATCTTCGGGGCCACTATTCTGCCCACCACAGCAGGACTCACATTTACTGGTAAATACCGTCTTGTACAACTTTCCAGGTGACACAGAATTCCTGATTTCTGCCCGTCATCACCATGACATCGAGGACTTTTGTGTTGTTGTTTCTAAATTTAATATAACACTTTAGAGACTGAGAAACCTTAGATTTCATTTTGAAAGATTCAAAGGGCAGCACAGTTAGAAGGTTAACTAGAGAGTGGAAGAAATGCAATAATCTCAACTTTACTACTTATTGTTGTGTAACTTTCCAGTAAGTCATTTTACTTCTCTAAATTGTGAAATCGGGGTAAATACAAAGATGTACCTCAGGTTTGTCATCTGTAAAATGAGAATAGTAATGCTACCTACCCCATAGGATTGTTGTATTTACTTATTTTTACTTAGTTGTACTTTAAAAAGATCCATAAATATTTGTATTATTATTATGGCTATTTTTGCATTATGTTTTTATGCCTAATCCATTTAAAACATGGGTTTCCAACAAAACCCATGGGATTCGAAGAGGCCCGCAAATAGGCTTCAGGAAGTACATGAATCCCCAAAACTATGTGCATAATTTAGAAGGTGAGAGGTTTTGTAGCTTTCCTCAGATTTTTGTAGAGTTCAGTGACCTTAATAAGTTTCAAGTCACTGGAGTTGAAGGTAAGAACTTCAACTTGCAATATTAAAGGGAAGCTCTCTGATTACTAAACTTCCAAGGTAGCAACTCAGGCTCCATCCTCAGGTCAGTAAGTTTAAGAATGGGATTTTTATTAGAGCCCCTAGTGTTGAGCAGAGTTTCAGATTAACTAACACAAGACCAGTGTACAAACCAGAATGTCACCATGTTTGTGAAGAGGGGATCGCCTGTCCAGTGACTGCAATACCACTTTTCCTCATCGCTGTTGCTGGGTGGGGGTGCCTCAGCAGCACCCCACTGTTGATGGGGAGCCCTTTAAAAATGGTCTTTTAGCTTCTGCCTGTTTTCTCCTTTTGCCATAAACACTTTAAAGATGATGGGAACTGGCAGGAAACAGATCCACTGAGCAGCTCCTTACTGGCATCAAGGTATCTGGAAAATAAATAACTATTAAGAAAAGCACTAAAGAAAGGGGGTTGCAGAACCAGACTGGGTGCTGTTATACAGACTATGATAAAATCTGATGAATTCTGTCTGTACCACATCAAAGTGCGACTCACAAATGCCCACAGTGTCCCCGTCTGTCACACATGTGGCCTTCCTCTCTTTCTCTTGGAACAGTGCTGGGTGAAGGCCAAACTTCCCTTGGCTCGTTTCTGTTGAACATGCAAACTAGCCCTTTCTATTAATATATTCTTTCTGCAAAAGAATTATAATACATTCCATTATGTTACAGGTTTTTTTCTTTTTAACGTTCAGTTACATTTTGATGAAACAGTTATCTTCCTCCCTTAATTCCATCTGGTGTCTCCCCAAACTCCTTTTTCAGGCATTTCCCTTCTCTCAGGATAGGTTACTGTCTCAGGTGGTTACCTTTATTCATTATTCATTGATTATTACTAGTTTTCACTGTTGGAGAGTTGTTTTTCAAGTTCTAGGTGTACTTTACCAAGTCCCTTCATGTGCCAAACAAGGAAACCATCATCATCATCATTGCATCCATTGTCATCATGATAAAGAAAACAGCACCGTCAAATGGAGCTTTTCTCTGTGTGTTAATATTGAGAGATCTTTTAAAGATTTAGATAATACTAGTTCCCTTCCTATAATTAACTTTTCCATCTTTTCTTCCTATTTAGAATAAAATCTAAACTTCTTTCCAAGGTGGAGTGGTCACTGTTGGTGTTCCTAGCCTACCCTCCAATCCCCATTTTTGTTCTTTTGGCTCAGCACCCTGAATTTTTCTTTGGGGACCCACTTTTCTCCGAATCTTAGCATATACTTTAGATGGAACTAATTCTTTCCTCAGATCTGAAGTGGGTGCTTTACTTGGGGACTAAGCAATCAGCATATCCATGGTGATTGGTCCAGGGACAGACACACAACCCAAGTCGGTCCAATGGGGATCAGGTCTGGAAATTTTATGGCAATTATTAGAAATCTAGTAAGTCTTCTAGGATTGCTAAACTGCTGGAATGTATGGCTGAATTGTATATTCTTCACTAACTTGTGACATTTCTTGCCACATTTTACCTTTCTGGAAATGAAGCAAACCTAGAGGAAAACAGACAGATGAGAGAGACTCAGATTGCCAAGATGCCATTTGAGTGTGTTTTTATCCACATTTGAACTCTGCAGACATCTAAGCCGATACATTCCCTTATTTCCTTGCACCAGTTTAAATTGCGTTTCTGCTTCTTGCATCCCCCAAAGCCCAGATGCTTCACATGGCCTGAGTGGACAGGCTCCTGCCTCTCTCCCCTCATCTTGTGTTTCATCCCCTCTTGTTCTCTATCTTGTAGCTGTTCTGACTTTTTGTCAGTTCCTAGAAAAAATCCACACTCTTTGCTACTCAAAGGACTTTGTTCTTACTGTTCTCTTTCCTCCAAATGTCCTTCATGGGCTCCTTCTCCACCTTCAGATCTCTGCCTAAGTGCTGCCTCCTCAGAGGCCCCCTAAGTGTGTAATATTGAGACACAGCCCACACGCCAGACTGCGGGTTCCCCTGGGGCAGGGACTACATGTGACCTGTTCAGGTTTATTACATCAGCACCTGGCATTGTGCCTGGTAGTTAGCAAATGCTGCAGAAATATTTGTGGGCAGATTTCTTGAATGTGACATATTTGTTCTGTTTTTCCCTCTGCGTACAATTTTCTTTCCTTAATTCTTTGCGTAGCCAGCTTCTTCTTCTTTCAGTCTCAACCCAAATACCATCTTCTCAGGAAGGCCTTCCCTGATCATAAATTCTGAAAAAAACACCTCTCTTTCCATCCTTTCTATTACATTGTCTAGTTCTATATTCTTCATCATACTTATCATACCCTGAGATTATCTTGCTCAATTTTCCATTTATTTATTTTCTGTCCCCAAACAAAATATAAGCTCTATGAGAGCAGAGATTGTCTTAACCCAAGCTTCATCCCTAGTACCCCTGGCAGTGCCTGGCACATTACAGGGTCTCCCTAAATATACGTTTTTTGGCTGAATGGATGAGTGAATGAAAGTCAAGCACTGCAGATTGCACTCATTTGTATGCTTTGCCTTATTTAATCCTCACAACTGGGTGAAGTAAGCACTATCATACTATTAGTTAGTTCCATATCACAGAGAAGAAAACTAAGTCTTATAGAGACAATGTCATTTGTCACATTGTTAATAATTTGCAAAGCTGGAATTCAAATCCAGATATGTCTGTTTTGTGGATGACAATTCATTTTCTACCTCTTAAAATATCTGCTTTATTTCTCATAATGCCAAGTAGAAAAATAGGGTTCCCGCTCCCCACTCACCGTCCCCCACTAGGCCATTAACCTTATCCTTATGGCTACAGGCAGAGCAGCTGGACAGCTGGACCTCCTGCAACCTCAGGTGCATGGAGTAGGGCCTGCCCTGTTGGGCTCACTACACACAGGAAGCGGAGAGTGCTTCCAGCTCCGAAAGAGAGAGCCAAGACGGGCTGGCCTGGGCATGCACCAGGAGCGTTTCCCCAAATTTCACTGATCAGAAGAATTTCTCTCTTCCCAAGGGGCTGGGGCCAGAGGAGGTAAGAGAAGGAGGTGTCTGAGGAAAAGGGCAAAACTGTTTTCCTAATACATCCAAGAGGGCCAAAGTTTCTGTTTTGTGGATGGAGGCAATAACGCAGGGAAAGGGAGAGATTTCCCCAGCTTCAGCCCTCAATTATAAGAGAAAAACTCTTAACGTGTCATTGATGTTGGAGACTCTGGGGTATGGTGGTGAGGGACATTGTCTACACTAGCAATGTCAGGGCTCAGCTCAGCCAACACACGTAGTCATATCACTTCTAAAAAATCACTTGGCCCCTATGTACTACCTTTAGGGTCACGTTTAAACTCCTTCTCTGCTCAAGGCCCTTCACGAGCAGCCCCGGCCCCTCTGCAGTCTTATCTCCTGGTCCACTGCTGGCTTCGCCCACAGCCGTGGTGGTGGAGCCATGAACACCTTACAGTTCCTCACATCTGTAAGCTATTGTGCAGGTCATTTCTTCCCTGTCTGATTAATTCCTATTCAGCTCTCAAGATTAGGCAGTTAACCACGAGCAGCTCCAAGGCAGGTTATGAACCCTGGGCTTCTCAGAGTGGCTGTCTTGAATGAGTTTCAAGAAGCTGCCTGAAAGGCAACCTTGCTTGGAAGCCTTCCTGGAACCCACAGCAGGTGGTTCTCAAAGCACTCAAAGCAATTATAAATCTCTATTTATAATTCCTAAACTACACTTTTAATGTTGTTTTTCTTTTTTTTTTGACAAAAGAGGTTGTGTCTTATGCATCAACAGCACATAGTAGGTACACGATAAATTAATTTTTGAATAAAACCTCTTTGAACCTCTGCAATGTGGAAAGCATTGTACTAAGCACTACTATTGGGGGATATAAACACGTGTCTTCGATCGTAATGAAATAACCATCCATGGGGAACAAGACACGGAATGTTGACAATGTATTCTAGGAGGCACCGTGAGATAACCTAAAGACAATGCTATAGAAATTTAAAAGAGGGAGGAAACATTTCTGACTTGTTTATAGTAATAACAGTTACCACATACCCTCCTTTCCACCTGGAAATTGACTCTTATCTGTTAACTGTTTTCTAAATGGGTTTAGAATTGTCTTTCATTGTATATCTTGGATCTGTTTTGCAAGTAGGTGGGGCATAAATAACAAATAAAGAAAATAATGCCCAATGCCAGGTGATCAGGCTTGGAAGGCCCTTTGAGTTGTGGGCTTAGACAGTATTCTAAAAGTTTGATTTGGTGTTAAGGGGTGGGATTCTAAGTTAGAGGTAGCAGGGTTTAGATTCTACACGGAAAGGAAGCAGGCAGTGAGCCCTGGAAAAGTTGTAGGAAAGTGATAACAAAAATGGATGCTTCCCTGATCCCTCCTGGGATAGCTGTCTGTCCCCAAGACCCTTGAGGACTTCTGGACACCTCCCGGGAGGCAGAGAAATGAAATATTTGTGAGTCCTGAAATGCGGGAACAACAAATCATCCAAACAAGTAAACGGGGTAGAAAAATTATCTTCTTTCCCATTGGGTCTAAAACGTGATTTGTGCCTAGGAATTATCAGTCTAGAATTTTCATTAAAGGATCGATATTGCATAGTTCTGTAGGATCTATTACTTGAGTTTCGTGAATATCTCAGGACAACGCATGGCATGCCATGGTTAACTGGTTGGATAGGTCCATTAAGCTGAATTCTAATTCAAATATGAGCGTCTCTGATTCTGTTTCTGACCGTAGGTGACTTTAATTCCAAAGTGACTTTTCCAGCATTTCTGTTGAAGGGGGCATGGAAGAGCAAGTTTGTTGTGGGGTTTAAGCATAAAGGATTTAAGAGCTGGGACGTACCTTCTGGGTCTATATGTAAATTAAGACAAACTGAAACCTCATTTTCTTTTTCTTCTTTTTCATAAACGAGGAAGTGGAGAGAAAGGAGAATACATAACTTGAACACAAAGTCTGGCTCTTCTAAAATGCACCTGGTCCTCGCTCTCTTTTAAACTCATAATTCTCATGGCATCATTCATGTGAAATTAATCACAGCTTTGTGACATCTCAGAAATAGTTTCGTGTTGCTTTTAATTACTCGACTTTTTATGTCTGTGTGTTTGGTACTCTCGGATATTAGGCTACCAGAGGGAAGGGGGTATATCTTTTTGATGTTCGATCTCCCTTCAACGTCTGGCACAGTGCCTTGCTCAAGAAATGCTTGTTAAGGAATTAATGAATAATTCTTGGAAAAATGTAAAGATGAAATTTATTTCTCTTACGGTGAGAACGTGCATTTCTCCGTTTATTTCGGATATGAATCAGCTAGTCAGCGTAAATTGTGCTTCTATATGCTCACTAGGTGTAGGCAAGAGCTGTGGCTGAGATTGAGAAATTCGTCGCGGGAGGATAATAAAGTGGGCGGGGATCTGGAAGGCTCGGAACCTCGAGGAGGAGGCGGAGTCACGGAGAGTTTGAGCCTTTCTGTCCAATCAAAAGGAGCCGTAGGAGCCCGAGAGGGAGGTAAAGAAAGGGGGAGCGGGAGTTCGAGAATCCTGCCCAGTTACACGAGCCTGCCAGCCCGAGCAGCAGCTTCTCAGCTTGGGTGCCTGTGCCCACGGACAGCGGCCGATTCCGAGGCTGACTCCAGCAATGGCCTTTGCAAATCTGCGGAAAGTGCTCATAAGTGACAGCCTGGACCCTTGCTGCCGCAAGATCCTGCAAGATGGAGGGCTGCAGGTCGTGGAGAAGCAGAACCTGAGCAAAGAGGAGCTGATAGCCGAGCTGCAGGTAAGGCGAGCGGGAGAAAAGCGAGGTCTTCAGAGCAACCTCCGCCAAAACCAGCTGGCTGCGCTCGGGCCAGCATGCCCCCGCCCCTGTCCCCGTGTCAGTCAGTTCCGGGGCCTCCAGAGATTGGGGGATAGCGAGGGGAAGGGGAGGAGGAAGAAACGAACAGCGGCGAGCTGCAGGATGCAAACTTTCCGTGCAATTTGTAACCGCGTGTTACGCGTTGGCTCGCCTCCCGCGAGCACTGAAAAGTGCAGGCTGCTCCAACTGGTCCTGCAGGCTGCTCGGGGATGCCAGCGCGGCTCCGGGCGCCTTCGTGCGCAGCGGCCCAGGCAGCCGGGTGCCGCCTCCCTCCACCTCCCCCACGCGCGAGGGCATCGGAGGAGGGGCACCAAAGTGGCCTCTCTACCAGGAACCCCGGGACCGGCGATTCTTTCCGAACCAAGTCCTGGCCCGCCCAGCGGATTCCAGCCTCCCCTGGAGGGCGCTGGCGCAGTCCCAGCCAGTCTCGTGGCTGCTGGGGAGCTGCTGCGGAAGGCGGCCCTTCTGGGGCAACAAATGCGTACCCGCCTCTCGTCTGATGCAAGACTGCAGCGAGCTTTCACCGCCCCTCGGCCTCCGGGAGCCCTTGGAGGAAATGGGGGTGGGCGGGGGACCCACGGTCCAGGCTTAGCCTCCATCCGGGGCCCGGGCCGATGGCCTTACCTTTGGCTTCATATTGGAGTAGAATCCGATCCCAACACGCCCTCATCCCCCAAAGAAATTTATAGTCTTAGTAAATCTTAGGAACATATCTCCATTTGTTGTGATATACGACTGGTTAAATCTATTTCAAATCTTTTCCTTGTTTGAAAAGGTTCTGCGAGGTTTGGTGGCCTTGGCCAGTACATTTATTTTGTGAACTCTCCACTCCAATGCCTGCACTTCCTACCTCTTATGATCCACCCAGCCCAGAGCCTCTGCCTCCCCCCGTCGGAGGTATTCTCCCCACAGCTGCACAGTGCGTTTGAGAAGCCTGCAGGCTAGTTAGGGAGCATGACGGACACACGGAGGCAACTAAACCAATGTGACCATCCAACTGACAATTGAATTAGACCGTCCAGCTGCCTGATCCCATGCTGGAAAAGTGGAGAGAGGAGAGCCTCCTCACACCTCCTTTCCTGTGTGCAGGTAGCAGTAGCTCTGGGCAATGACCACGAAAGCAGGGGCGTGGCCTCTAGACCAGTTTCAGACTCTCAGACTCCACCAAAGCACCAGATGGGGAAGAGTGGCCTCAATTAGGGGCTTTGCAGCTCTCTAATGGAAATTAGAAATCGTATGCCCCAATGAAGGGGCAGGGGTCTGAAGGGGCCAGGGAAGAATTGACAAGAATGGGAGGCCTCACCGGTCATGGGTTCCATGAAGTCAGGAATTGGCTGGGTGGGTGCTGGGAGTCGGTGCTGAAACTTGGAGAACTTTTTAAAGGCACTTAAAACCCTTGACAGGAGAGAGGGGGGTGTTTTTTGGCTAAGTGGACTGCTGGGCTTCATTGGACTGTTTGGGAGGGCTCAGCTTTTGTGCCTGTCTTTGTAAACCATTTGGTTCAGAATACCAATGAGTCTCCCCGGGCAGCCGACTGAAAGGTCCTCCTTTGCACACTCTGCCTTTTTATTCTGCATGCAGAGTTATCTGGCATAGTCTCTCCTGCCCTCCCCCATTTAAATCTTTTTAATGCTGAAGACGCTTTAGCACCATTCCTTGGTTCCCACATTTGCTCTCTCATTTCCCAGTCAGAAAGTATAATTATTCCTCCCTTCCCCCTCAGTGGTGCTTTTCAGACTTGAAGCAAGTCACAGCTGGGTTTCATGGGTCATGATCAGCATTTCAAAGAACCAAGTAGGAAATATCAGAGAGCAATACAGATAGTAAGGCTGTAAGTATTGTTTCACGGACTTTGTTTCAATTATGTGTGTGCATGGGGGGTATAAAATCACAATTTAAAGATGTATTTCTTATTGCGGGTCTCAGTCAAAAACGTTTGGAAAACACTGGCTTAGAATAGTAAAGCATCCTGTTTGGAGCTCACATCTTAGACCTAATATGCAGAAAAACATTTATTTAATCTGACCATGCTTCAGTGGCTTTTAAACTTTGACCGTGATCCGCAATAAGAAATTCCTTTTATATCATAACTCACTATACTCATACATATAGTGTACACACATAACATACACACAGATTTTATGAAGTGATACTACATCTGATACATTCTAATATTTTCTTCTGTTTCATTAAATAACAGTGCTGGTCAGGACCACTAAGTTGAACAAGGGTAATGCATTTAATTTACTGAAACACAGTTATATCTTTATATCTCAGAATTTTAAGAAAGATTAAGAAGGGAATAAATCTTTCCATGCAAGAGTTCATCTTTTCAAAGGCTCTTTTAAAATAACAAGTTCCCAGCTTTTACACAGAGTTTAGTTTATAAAAGTTAAATAGCCACCTGGTTGATCAGGAATACAGGGTATATACCTGCCTTCTCTGCAGCTGGGGAATATGACTTGGAGCATTTCAGTGACTGCTTGTGATTTAAGACAGAGGCAGGAGCAATGCTAGAATTACCCCTAAGGCCAAGTCTGTCCTCTTGGGAAAGAAAGCTTGTGTGAACTTGAGGAACAAGAATGGGTTTCCACTGCTGAGTTAGCATAGTTTGTCTGGAACTGGCTTCAATTAAGCAATTTTTCCAGCCGAAAGGCAGCTAAGCTAAGGGCAGAGGTGACAGGGAGGACGATGTGCAGGGAGTGTGGGAAGTGCCAGTTCCAGCCGCAGCGGGATACAGAAACCACACGCAGAGAGCAGTAAACTGCAGAATGTTGAGACTTGCATTCTCAGCCAGAAGTGCCAAAGAGAAGGGAGGACCTCAGAGCCCTGGAGAGGAAAGTTCTAATGGCCAACTGCACTGAGGATGTGAGCAGATGTGGGCTTTTGATAGTTTGCAGAAGTAGAGGAGAGAGCTGGCAGGGAGCAAAGTCTTTGAAGGAGATTTATGGCCTGAGGCTGGAGGGGCCTTGGAGTGTGTGTGTGGGGGGAGTTAGAGGGCTCAGCGGGAGATGGGTTGGCTGTCAGTGAATGTGTGCTCATTGGATGACTGGATAGGGCAGGTGGTTGAGGTTCTAACAGGCTGTGGAAGCCAGTTAACTCTAACCAGTGTGGAAACTCGGTTCTAATGTGGGGGGTCAGGGTCTCCTGAATGGGAGTCTCCAAAGGCAGATTCCACCCTGGGGACAGGTGAGCTTTGACACATGTCTGTACCAGTCTGATTGGAGATTTTTAGATTCCCTGGCATCAAAGAAGGCTGGTTCGAGGGAAAAGTGGAGACTACAGGGTATATCTCTGAAAGGGAGATCCATCCAGAGAGACTGATCATTTAAGAAAAACAGTGCTGGTTCTGTGTTCTCAGTGGCTGAGGAGGGGTGGACTGCTGGGGTGTCTGCCTCCCTAGAGCTTGTGTTTCCTGTGGGAGCAGATTGGCAAGGTTTGAGAAGCATGGTGGCCATTTTGGAGAGAGCACTGAAGGGCCCAAAGGAATGATTGGGGCTGAGATGTGGGCCCTGGAACTTGATACTAGAGAGGCAGGGTGATAAGATAGGACTCTGGGTGGTCCCTGCTTCACTTGCTCCCTCCCCCCTTATCAGTTGAACTTTGACCCTTGGTCCTGGGTTGACCACTTCAAAGGGGGTTTATTTCCCCAGTGTGTTACCCATTACCTAAGGTGTCCTTGCTGGTTGCAAAGATATGCATGCTAAACATGTGCTGATACACTGCCCAGCTGCCCTCCAAAAAAGTTGTGCAGTATACACTTCTGTTCCCCTCCACACTCACCAACACTGAATGTTATCAATTTTCTTATTTCTGATGGGGGATTTTCAGGCACATGGAGTGTTTAGATTACTTGGGGAAGGACGGTAGGTGTGAGAATGGGGGCTGGTGCGGGTAGGTTTCCATGGGCCTCTCAAATCACCGAATTCATTTAATCAGTGGGAGTGTTTTATTACTAACCATGAGCTTGCCTATAACCTAAAGGCAAGTTGCTCTTCTAGGTAGAGTCATTTGTGTCTGTTTCTACCGTCCCCCAGTGGGCAGACTGGCTGGAAGGAGCAGATTACCAGATGATTAGGGCATGTTTGTTAGGGACCCTAGATGCCATCTTGGAGAAGTCACATGATTTCTGGAGTCTGTCTCTCTAGGTTTAGCTGTGGTTAAATGCTGTGTTTGGGAGGTAGTTGAGAACTTGGACTTTGGCACTTAACAGCCTTGGACTTGATTCCAGCTTCTGCCATATCCTAGCTATGTGACCTCAGCAAGGTCACATAGCTAAATTCTTTACATATCAGCTTACTTCTCTGTAATGTGGGAATAATTATAATATCTTTCTCAGGATTGTTGTGAAGCACAGTGCCTGACATAAAGTACTTGCTCAAAAAATGGTAGCTATTATGACTAGTAAATCCCTCCAAGAGATTTTACCGTTTGGTTTCTGCACCCAGCTAGCTATCGCCTTGGCTCTGCCCTTATCGTTTTGACGTCTTGGCAGGCCCACCAGCTCTTCCTTGGTTACAGCATAGATTTGGCAATGGCAATGACTTTCCAGTTCTTGGGGCTAGGTTTTGACCTATAAGAGCAACCTTGGGGAGATTACCTCTCAAAACCTCTGTTTCTTCATCTGGAAAATGCCTCTTCTCCTTGGAGTGAAGTGACCTGCCACGGTGACCTACCCCGTCATTGGCAGACCCAGGACTAGAACCCTGGCGTCCTGATTCCTGGCTGGGTGCTTTTGCAACTATGCTTACTGTTTTCTCACCAACTTGGGACAGCCAATTTGGGACAGAGTGCGGACTTGTACACCTGCTCCATTTCTTGGGGCTTCTCATTTAGTGTTTGGGCAAGAACATCCTTATTCTGGGAAGATACCAGATACCCCAGGGATCTGGGTGAGTCTGAGGAAGACTGTCTTAGGGTTTAACTTAGCCCAAGTATAGTGGCAACAATGAATTTAGTGTCTTATTTTTTGCATATGTATATTTTAGTCTAATATTGCCTAGGTCTCTGAGCATCTACAGATGAGTTTAATGGCTCTCGTTGCCCTGCCCACTCCCCCTTACTTTGGTCTCAACTTCGGGAAATATTTTTCGTTCAATCGTTGTTTCATTCACTTCATTTAGTCATTCAGCCAACCAATTATTGAGTGCCTTCCGTGAGCGGGGCGCAGGGATTTACAAAGTGGAGTCAGATCCCCCCTGCCCGTCAGTAGCTCAACGAGCGTCTAATGGAGGAAGTGATGTCCATTAAGCACGGCCAAGTATTGTACCAGGTGCTATACCTGTCCTAGCTCATTTCCTGCTCACACACTTAAGGAGGCTGAAGCTCAGATTCACAGCTGGTAAGGGATGGTGCTTGGATTTGAACCCAGGCTTGACTGATGGCCGGCCTTTCAGATGTGAATACACATGACGTTGCCTTTGTTTCTCTCAATCTGTCCAAAGCCAGCCAGCCTGGAGAAACTGCCACTTTGAGCACAGCAGCGTGCCGGAATGATAGGGTGTGCAGAAAGGAGTAAGAAATGGTCCTTGACTTCATCGTGTGTCTGATGGACATGCCAAGTGTTCATCCAGGATGGGCTGGCCCTGGGCACTGCCCAGGCTGCAGGTATTGTGGTGCTGTCTAGAGAGATGAGCTGGGTGCACAGAGTCTGATGCTGCCTCTTGTTGAGGGAAAATGCTTGGGAAAATGCCAAGGAAAATGCTTGGTATGATAGAGCTGCAGTCTCCTCCCCTCTAAATGAAAATCAGCATGAGTCCTAGTCCACCCTTCCCTGCAGTCTGTGCTGAGGATGCCGGAGATGTCCATGAGCATCCATCATCAATGACTTCCCATGGCTCTGGGAGCACACCTCTTACTCAAGTGTAAGCAGTGATGTGCCTGAGGTTTTAGGAAGTCTCACAGAACGACTCGGTGGACCCAAATGTTTCTTCTGCCTCAGGATTGCGAAGGCCTTATCGTGCGCTCCGCCACCAAAGTGACCGCCGATGTCATCAACGCGGCCGAGAAGCTCCAGGTGGTGGGCAGGGCTGGCACGGGCGTGGACAATGTGGATCTGGAGGCCGCGACAAGGAAGGGCATCCTGGTCATGAAGTAAGTCTTGGAAGGGCAGGTGTGGAGACTAACCAGGAGGGCGCGGGGAATCTCACAGAAGAGAAAGCAGAATCAGTTAGAAGGGCTTCCAGGAGGCGGCCTTGTCTAGGGCCTGGGGCCAGACAGGTGGGCAACACTGACAGCCTAGTGGTTCCCAAGGCTTTTGAAATGGAGGCCCTCTGAGTAATCTCAACACGTTTCACAAACCCACCCCACATGCAGTGCTTGCACCTCTGGAGCCTGGCTCGGGAGTCAGAAGCACATTAGTGAATTTGTCTGCATTCTCTGCTTAAGCTCTGTTCCCTTTGCCTCCATTGTTCTGTTCCTGGAAGATTTTTTTTTAGCTGTTTACAGATGTACAACCTTTGCTAGTAGACTAGTGACTTTACATTCTTCCTCGTCCTCTTCCTCATTTCCCTGCACCCTTCTGGAGCTGAGACCTCAGTTTCTTTTTGAGTGCTCCAGGGCCAAAAGGAGAAGGGTTTCCTTTAGAGCTGTTTTTGCAGAAGCCAGGGACAGAGGTCATTGTCAGCGTGCCTGTGCTGTGCTGTACCTTTTCTGGCACTCAAATGGTGTGACAAGGCCATCTCCAGACCTCTTCTCTGTCCTCAGCCTTTTCCCTGGGGGACTTCACTGTCCTCAAGACTCCCCCCACCCCACCCCGCTAACTCTCCCTTGCACTTCCCCCTGGAGGGTAGCGGTTAATTGACAGGTCACCTGACTGAGGTCAACATCGGACAGCAGAAATGTTAAACGATAACCCATCCCACATTCTTGCCCTGGACCCAAGGCAGCCAGCCCCCAGCCTCCACACCTCTGCCCCCTCCCCTATACAGCCTGTTCACTGGGGTACAATGAGAAGCCAGGTGGCTTTGCAGAAAGACAGTCTCTGAGAGTCCTTTTATCTTATACAGCATCTCTTGACATTTTCTCCTTATAATCTTCAATTCTAGAGATGAAAAGACAGACCCAGTAGGGGAAGAAGGAAGGTGAACATGTAGGTTAAATTCTTTAAAAAACATAAAAAGACCTTTGAGAAAAGAAAACCAGTTTTGTGAATTGCCACCTCATTCTCCTTTCTATAAAATGGGCAGTCTGCCTTGCCCATGTGTTAGGGTGTGAGGAGGCTTCCTTAGTTCAGAACTTGTTGAGAGATAGGAGGAGAGGTCAAACAGGTGGAGATGAAACTATTAGCTTTGCTACTAATAAAAGCCATGCTGGGTAACTTGATGGAGGTCTGTGGGCAGTGGGCCGAGCTCCGAATTCAAGACACTTGCTCAGTCATCCCGGGCTCAGCTTGGGTAAGATCGATGGCGTGGAGCGGCAGGGAATTTGTGCTGTGTGTGGGCAGGTAGGTCCTGAGATGAGAGCAGAGAGGAAAGGGCTGAGCCACACACAAATCTCCAGATCACGTGAGACGTTTCTCCTCCGCCTCGGGAGGAGCGAGTGAGTTTGGGTAGAGAGGCCAGGTGTGTTTCTCTAATGGAGGTCCCTCTGCAGGGAAGCATAAAGCCAGGGCCAGGGGCTCTCCTTCCAGGCCTGGGCGTGGGGCAGGAGCATGTGAGAGAATCCAGGATGACGGCATGGGCTTGGGGGTTTGTGCTGAGAACTGGTCAGCTCACGTGCAGGAGAGAGATCACAGCCTGCACTCGGGGCTTTCTCTTGGGGTGGGAGTGCGAACACTGGGTCTTGGCCCACTGATGCCACCTCTTTTCTTTCATCTTTAGCACCCCCAACGGGAACAGCCTCAGTGCCGCGGAGCTCACCTGTGGGATGATCATGTGCCTGGCCAGGTAAGTGCCTGACTTCTCGGCAGAGCCAATCTCTGGTGTGCCGATTCTTACCCCTTGCCCAGCAAACTGATTCAGAGAAACTTAGAAGCATTTCGGCCTGGTGACGTGCAGGCTACTGAGAACCTTCAAGGCCATCAGGCCTGTTCTCAGCGTTCATTACACAGGTTCCCTGGCGCATGAAGCCTAGGTGGCGTGGCTTCTCAGGTGTCCAGTGAGTGCATGCGGGGAGGGCAGTAGGTACGGCCGTTGCTTGTTACCCGGGAGCAGGCTCGCTGGGAAAGTAAGTGCCTGCGTGGCGTGATTTTTCTTCTGTTTCTCCTCAGTCATTTTCCACTCCACGCACAGACACTGATCCTTCTCTAGCCTCTAACCTTTGCAAACACTCTCCATACCCTGCTGCCTGGAGCATCCTTCTCATTATCTTTGTCCAGTATTCTCTACTTATTTTTCAAGATTAAGCTCAAGTGTCAGTTCACCATCCAAGAATCTCTGTCTGGCTTCCCCACTGGGCTGTGTGCCTCACTGATTCCTCTGCCCCCAGGGCTTACCTCTGTCACTGTCGTTACAAACCTGTATTGTAACAGAATGGAATAAAATCCTGCTTCGGGATCCCTGTGTCTACCTGTGGTTCCATAACACAACAGAATGCAAATGGTCAAATCTCTTGCTCTTCCAACAGGAGTTCTGGGGGCTATGGGCCTCTTGAGTAGAGGGGACAGCCTGGAAACCAAATGGATTTGGTGCATAATATGCACAAGTCTTATTGTGTTAGGTGGTAATTTGGCAAAACTGATTGCATTGAGGGCTTCTGTTGAACAGGCAGTTTGAGCATTTCTGTGGTCGGTGGGAAGGGTGACCTTCCCAATAAACAAGGGAGGAAGCTGTTCTAGGTCCCTTCGAAGATCCTTGGATCCTTAAACCAGTGGGTTTAGGCAGTGAGGTCTCTTTACTTCATTCAGGCCTGAAACCCTCTAAGACCAAGAAATAACCTTTTTCCCATCTCAAGACCTGCTTTCCCTCCTGCTGGGGGAGGATCTGGGGAGTTAACCTTTGCTCTAACTCCTCCTCAAGCTTTCCACCTAAGATCCCAGGTATGCGCGGATCTTCACTGGTCAGTGAAGGAGGACGGTGGGGAAAAGGAGACGCGGGGCAGCTCACACAACAGAAGAGTTAGGGTTAGGGTTCGGGTCAGGGTTAGGGGACCCGAGCTGGCCAACTGGATCTCCAGATGGTCTCCAGACCATCTTGGCTGAGTATATCTCCCTCTGGGGAAGTACAGAAACGCGGTGTTCTGGTTTCACTAGAGCTGTTAAATTCAGTGATTTTATTTTATTGAGTGGGAAGGGAGCTCAGTGCAGCTTCCTATCTAAGTAATTACCTCACTTTTTCTGGAGGTGGAAGGAAGGGATTGAGAGCCAGGAGTAATTTCCCTGCTAGTCCAGGGCCGGCTTTATTTAAAGGAACAGGTGAAGTGCTGTGATTTAAAGGCAGCTTTCTGTTCTCAGCCACTCGTGTCCGTGAGCTCACTCCTCAAATATGCATGAGAACTCAGGAATACACGCCCTGTTGAGAAGCCATCACCAGTGCCTTTTTTGCCCTGAAAGCTGTTATGTGTTGGTGTCATCGGGCGCTTTCGTAGCAGGGAAGCAGAGGAGGGAAGGGGTGCTGCACACTGTGGCACTGGGCGGTGCAGGTGGAGAGCAGGCCCAGCGGGGCCTCACGGTGGGGACCTTGAGCAGATGGCAGGAGCTCCTGAGGTCGGGGGAGAAGGGAGAGTGCAGCAAATGCAGGGGTCGCCATTTTTGCCTGCTTCGCCTTCTCCTCCTCGTGTAGGTCAGGCCAGCTACATTTAACTCTCAGGAGACCCCTTGCCTGCATCGTGGTCCTCCCCAGTCTGGCCTGTTGGGGACCCCAAAGTGTTGGAAGTATTGAGACCCGCAGAGGCTCCGTGACCAGCTGGGTACAGCAGCGAACGGGGGGCTTGGGGATTTCCTGTGCTCTGTGATGTCGCACGCACGTCTCTCAGCACTGCAGAGTCAGGCGGGCAGAAAACAGGATGCGACAGAGACGCAGGCAGGCCCTGTCTCACTAGGTCCAGGGCATTTTATCAGGCTGGCTTTCCTCAGAAGCCGGCAGATCCTCAAGGCACGTCACTGTCCTTATTACATTCCTGGAACGAGGCCCCTCTCCCGAGGCCTGTTGGCCCAGAGCAGTGAGGTGGAGCTCATTCCCCAGGAGGCCCATCACTTGAGCCCTCTTGAGTTTACCGTAAGAGCACGGAGCTCTGTGATGTAGGGGACACATTCCACACTCAGCATTACCCTCAGATGGAAATCTATCTCCTGGCGATGTGCAGACACGAAAGAATGTTTGCTTATTAGCAGTCAGTCAAGTGAAGGTACAGGAACAGGGTCTTGGAATCGCTCTTCTTACACACATACACTGTCACGCTCACACACTGAACTTCTGGCTGGCAGGAAGGCCTGCGTTTCAGTACTTAGGAGGCTGACTGTGGCGGGGATGCCTCTCCTGGCTTTTAGCCTATTCAGGTGCTTCCGGCTGGTGATGGCAGCGAGTTCTTTAGTGCTGGTGCCGCCTTCCATGCAGTTGTGAACTTTAGATGAGTTAATATGCGTCTGAACATTTCTTGTGCAATATCTAGAGTAGAGAGGGTCCTCCTTAAACAATGTTTCTCATCCCTCCCTTTTTTGCCCCCAGAGATGCCTTGCTGACCCATGTCCCCCATGGTATATCTTACCCTAACTTGGCCCTAATTGCCACTTTCTCTGTTCCCTCCAGAAAACGCACATGGAGACTCAGACCTCCGTATGAACCATAGGTTGTGAATGTGTGTGTATGTGTGTGAGAGTGTGAGTGTGTGTGCGTGTGTGTGTGTGTGTTTGGTGGTGGGCCAGGAAGGCAGTGGGCCAGGATGTTGGAAGTGTTGGGACCGGGCATTCAGGACAGAAGGGAAGTGTCTGGACTATGGCACCCACCCACCCCAGACTAGAGTAAGAGCCTTGTGGCTTAAGAAACGCTCAAGGAAGAATGAGTAATTAGATAGAAGACATTGTAAGTTGTGGTGCTGGGTGAGACAGGAAGATCATAATAATTCCTTGAACTGCTGGAGCACTTGATGTCACCAGAGTCACCCAATAGCCCACTCAGTTATCCCTGCAAACCTGGAGGGCTGACAATTGCCTAGAGGAGAAAACTCTCCCAAAGTCATTCTGATTGGGACCTCAGTGGCCAAGGTGGAATCAGAACTTCCCAGACCCCTGGCTGGAGACAGAAATCCCAGGCTTCCCAAGTCAGGTCTCGCCCAAGGTTTCCCTCTCATACCCTCCTTTACCCGCTTGGTGTTTCTGAACCTGGACCGCCAGACCCAATCTGAGCCTGGTTCCTGGGGCAGTGACCGTCGTGGGTGGTAGCTGTGCAGGCCTGATATTGCACCTAACTTTGCTGGCGGCGTCTGAGTGGGCCCGCCGAACCTGTGTCTGTGCTTGCAGGCAGATTCCCCAGGCGACGGCTTCGATGAAGGATGGCAAGTGGGAGCGGAAGAAGGTGAGCAGCTGGCCTTGCCCCCTCCTTCTGCGCTCAGGGTCCGAGGTCCACTCGCAGTGCTGACTTCAGTTTCTTTGCTTTTTGCCTATCTGGTTATAGTTCATGGGAACAGAGCTGAATGGAAAGACACTGGGAATTCTTGGCCTGGGCAGGATTGGGAGAGAGGTGGCCACCCGGATGCAGTCCTTTGGGATGAAGGTAAGAGGTCGCTGCACCCCTTTGACGTGGGACTCTCTGTAGCAATTTTGGAAGACGCAGCTTGGCTTCGGAGAAGCCAAAGGCTTTGTTCTAGGAGGTTTGACCGTCCTTTAGAGCCCCTGACTAAATAGATGGTGAAGCCAGGGAGAGAGAATGTTGGCCTGCTAATGTGGACATTTGAACTCCAAAGCTGGGAGAACTTGGAGCTCCTGTCCTCCAGCTCTGGAGTGAGTGACAGCCCTGAGTCCCAGAGACCAGGCAGGGTCCTGTGTCCTGCCCGTCCTTTCCTCTCTTGCTGCGAGGGCTTCCTGGTTTTGCTGTGTCTGCTGTCTTGTGATAATTAAGAAAACAAGAGCAAATTTATAGCTTTACAACAGAGCAATTGCCTGTCCACCCTTCTAGTTTCCCTCCATATTCCAGAAAAGACTTAAAGGTGCCTGTATATACACCGTGACATGATTGTAGAGCCACGGTGGCCGAAATACCTCACATGTGTCTCAGAAACCACGCCTGACCGCTGCCTTTTGCTACTGTGGGAGCTCAGCAGGCTTCTGGCTGAGGGAGGGTTGCTGTCAATAACAATGCCACCCCTCGGGCCAATCCAGGAAATCTTGCAAACAAGCAAGGCAGAGCCGCCCAGATAGGCCAGAGAGACGAGGCGGCTAAGGAGAGGCTAGCGTGCATCTGACATCTCTGTGTTCACTGTGGCTGGCGAGGGAATTACAGGGATTATGGGCTCAAACTGCAGCCGGGAAGGCTTTAGGTAAACATTAAGGAAAATAGTTTGACAATCAGATCATCTCAGGTCTAGAAAAATTTACATACAGCTGCTATGAAATTTTCTCTTCCTCTCCATCCCTCCTACCTTCTTAGAGTTAGAAGGAACCTTATGAAGAAGGAACCTTATGAAGAACCTCCATCCAGAATTTGTAAGCCCAGGGCCTCATAGCAAATGGCTGGTAGTGAGAGCCTGGGTGGGCATCCTGTTGTACACATTGAACATCTTCCTCTTCCTCCGGCCCCTACTCCCCACCTCATTTATGTAAGTGAGTCAGATGTCTTTCCTGAGCCTCAGTGCTGGGTGGGGGACGGGGGGTGCCAGCTATATTCTTCTAGATCCCTGAGAGCGTGTGTGGCCCAGCGGGAGCCCTTTGAAAACAAGCCACAGCCTTGCCCTCTGTGCAGGGGTAGCAGGATGCCGTAAGCCACAGAGAGCACTTTCTCCTCCTCCTTCTTTCGTAAGTGATCAAAGTCATGGCTTAGCCCATGGAGAATTCTGATCTTCTAAAAGCAGGGCTCAGGGTTAAGTGAAACTAAGAGCACATGTAGCCAGACTGGTAAGTGTTTTGTTGATGAAGCAGCAACTCGAAGGCAGGCTCCATACCGGTGGCCATTCCATAGCTCCCACCCTCCCTCTCTGAGGCTCCCTTCACCATGGCTCCCCTTTCTCTGGGGACCCTCTTCCCCAGGGCTCCCCTTCCCCATGTCTCATTCCCTGTGGTGCTGCTGCATATCAGACTACTCTGGTTCAGGACCATTCATTGTCAAGGAGACTTTGGCAGTGACTTAAACCAGACAGAAGCCCCTCCTTATCCTGAATAATTGAGGTGAGAGGTAAGCTCGTCTGTTCCTCCAGCACCACTCGGCTCAGCCGCTGCCCCAGGCTGCTTCCGGGGGGCACAGGGGCTTGTGTGACCTGGAGCATCGACATCAGGAAGTGACCCCCACCTCGAAGGCCTGTGTTTGATTTAAACAGACACCTGGAGCCTGCTCACTGCAGTGGTCATCTGTGGCTCAGGGCACATCACCAGTGACGGGCCTGAGTGCTTTGTTCCCATGCCCGGCACTGCTCTGAGGGTGCTGGTGCCTTCGCTTTGGGTTTCTTCTGTCCAGGTGTCTCTGGAGGGTCACTCTCTGTTGTCTTGCTTCTGGTTAATGTCTTCATAACCCCAGAAATGTGGCTTGAAATGTTCCCCCTCACGCTCAACCCCTCCAGAGCTACCTGGACCTGGTCATTGCGGAGGGTCCAAGTGGCCTGGCCCCCTGATCAGCTGCTTACTCTGACCGTGTGCCTTGTCACATTTCTGAGTCCAGATGCATTTTGTCTCAGGGTAAAGAGATCACCAACCTGCGTCATCCCTACTTCTGGCGATGTTCTAGCATTCATGGAGAGCAAGATTTTTTAAAGGGAAAGGAACAATCTTGAATAAATTATGAAAGAGATTGTTCACAAGCATCCAGACAGGAAACAGTGCTCAGTGTTTATTAAACACAAGTTGTTGCAAACTAGCTTCCTTCTCTCTTTGGAAACCATTATTAAACAGTAGAACATGGAAATCTCTAGATGTCATATATCTGATTATTTCAAACTATATTTTAATAGTGTAATAAATGAATGCTTTCTCATTAAAATTAAGATATAAAGAAGGATCTTCTTGATTACCATCCCAATCCCAGGCTCCTCACGTTAACATCAGTTTGTATAAATGGCTTTGCATTTGGCCATTCCCCCAATGATGGGCATTTCGATTGTTTGCAAATGTGGACTTTAGCAAGACATCACTCATGATTCCCTTGGGGTTAAGATGGAGCCCCTGAGCTTGGGGCTGTTGAAGGGATTAGTAGGGTTATTAACTGGGCGAAGAATGGGCCAGTCTGGAGGGAGGTTGTACATGGCAGTGCGGGGCTCTGCCTTGTCCACCATTCTCATCAGCACCCTGGACGATGTCATTGGAGGATGACAGAAAGCAGGGAAGAGGCAGTTAATACTTAAGAGTGCAAAATCGGGGCTGAAAATACACAGGAAGGCTAGTGTGATTGGTCACCCTAACAAATTTAGCTAGAATACATTTCAGTGCCCTACACATGGGTCCAACAAGCAACTTGACAGGTTTTAGATGCATTAATAGAAGCATTTGTCAAGAGCCTTTCTGGGGGATGAGGGCTTTGGCTGACAACAGAGCAATGTGATTAAAAATGGCGTGGCTGATGGAAAAGGTAATGTGACTTTTGACAGCATTAAAAGAAATCTGGTGTCCAGAGCAAGGGAGGTGACATTTGTCACTGCAGCCTGCTGGTGTTCATACAGGCCTTGCTCTCTATGCTGCTTTTTCTGTCTGTGAAACTGTTTCTCAATAGTGTTGCCGAATAGCAGGTTGTAACCTTAGAGACTTAGAGACTCGACTCATTCGTGCTGGCATGTTCCCTAGAATGTGTTAACAGGCCCAATCGAGTCAGGAGCCGAGGCTCGTACTGTCTTATCAAGAGTTTCCATGAGGGAGCAGACCAGCAACTCTTAACCGTTTCTTTGTGGCCAGTGTTGTGGTGAGTCTGACTTTAGTTCAGAGGGCTGGACGTTGAACCCAAAGCACCAGTTGTCACCAATTCTTTCAGGTCCAGCTAGCGTTTGCTGAGGTCTTCTGTGTCAGTTTCTGTGCTCAGGAGGACCTGCAGGGTCAATATTATTACCCCAGGTTTACAGATAAGGACAGTGAGGGCCAGAAAGGTTCTATGATGTGCTGCAGATGACATGACTGGTGAGTGGTGGAGTCCCGCCCGGTCATTCCCCCGACTTCCCGTCTGGTGCTCTTTGCCCAGGGCCTGTTTTCATTCATGACCCATGATAGTAAATGGTTCCTGAGCCTTGTCACTGTGCTCAGCTGTCCGGTCCTGGGCAGGCAGCTGCTATCTCAGTCTGGTACCTGGAATCCTTACTGCCCCAGAGCAGTACGAATTTTCACTCTTCTCAGGGCCTCAGGCTCTGGCAAAGTGCCTTAGGGACACAGGTGGGAGCGAGGAGGGGCCCAGGGAGACAGCAGGTGGCAGCACTCTGGGCCTTCCCCTCTGCAGCTTTGAATTGATCTGTTTTTAATTCAAGTTTCTGTTTAAGATTCCACTGTGGCAAAAGAGAGATTTCCAATGCTAAGCTAGAAAACTTGGCTATGGGCCGGAGAGGTGGTGTGACCGTAGGGTTCTTTATTGGAGCCCCTGTAACGTGAAGCCCTCCTTGCCCTCCCGTGTGCTCTGCTGAGCCAGCAGGGCCCTGGAGCTGGCGTGATCAGCCTCTCAGGGCTGCCTCCCATGCCAGCAGCTAGGAGATGCCCTGCTGTGGACACATCAGCACCCTGGCAGGGACGCATCTTCTGGGCCTGACGTCATCCCTTCCACCTGCCCAACATGGTCTCCAGCTGAGTGCAGCTCCCCTGTGCCCTGGCTCTCTCAAACGAAGAATAAGAACAGGGGTTTTCTGAGCCAGATTCTTTCCCTGCAGTTGTCTGCGGATAAGTTAGTCTCTCTCTGTGAAAGAAAGGAGCTGGGTCAGTGCCTCACTGACCACTGAGGAAGGTGCTCATCTGCTCCCCAAGCCCCGGGCACCTGCCCGTGGGGTACCGGGCTGGACGAAACCTGTGGGACCTTCTTTCCGCCAGCCCCAGCTGTTTCTTGGCCCCCGAGAGGGAGCGGGCGGTAGGGCTCTGTGAACTCGCTTAGTCAGGCTCAGCCTGCGGTGTCTGTTGCTGTGCCCTCCTCCCCACGCCACGCGAGAAAAAATACATCTGGATTAGAGATGAACAGGCCATCGTTCCAGCCGGCCTCAGAGCCCGCAGACAAACAAGGGCAGGGCTCCTGCCTCCTCCCCTGGACACTGGCCTCTCCCCACAGGAAATAAGCAGGTTGTGTGTGATGAGACGCCAGTGTCTGAAAAAGCCCCTCTTGGTGCTGTGGGCTGGTGGTCCTTACAGGACACGGAGTGGGGCATCTTTTCCCCAAAACCCTCACCTATAGCTGGGTAGGGCCTCTTGGCCTTCTGTATTCCACAAGGCTAAAGATGAAAAATGTGATCTAGAAGCTTTACCTTATAACCATTTGTAGTTTCTTCCCTAGAAGTACTGAATTTTAAATAGAAGTCCTCTTCTCCATTATGTTTTAAAGTAGCTTTTATATTTCCCTAATTTCGAAGTAATTCATGTGCGTGTGCCCTGCTCCCCTAGACGCCGTGCACTTGCGGCTGGCTCGCCTCCTTCTGTCTAAAGCAGGGGCGTCCAACAGCGCCAGCACGCTCTGCGGAACAGTGGGGTGGAGAACTTAAAAAGCACAGGAAAGCACAGAGGGGAGAAATAATCCCACCACTCAGAGACAAGCGCTGTTAAAGTATTATATGCTGTGCGTTCTTTCTGTTTGTTTGTGTTTAACCCTGAGCCGGCTCTCAACATTGCGCTCTCAGGGTTAAGAGGAATTTCCCTCCAAATAATTCTGAATGAGTGAAGGTTAGAGCAGAGGATGACCAAACTCACCCACCAGTCCAGGTCCAGAGGGGGCGACTTGTGCCTTTGCGCACAGCTGACAGTCACTGAGGGAGGACACAGGCCCAGGTCTTCTGGCTTAGAGCACACCTGGGTCCTGTCTCCTGATCCTGCCCTGCTCCACTGCCGTCCTCCTGCCTCACTTCTGCTCGCTCTATTGAAATACTTGGTGCACCTGCCTGGTTTCTGGACCTACGGGGCCCCCTGGCTACATCTGCCATCTCTCCCCTTTCCTGGCTGCGCCTGCTGAAGACACCACTGCTCCCCTGTCCAGCCACACACGAGCTGCTCTTGCTCGTGTGCGTGGTCAGAGTGTGGAGGCAGACGGACCTCCCTCTGAGCCCTGGCCGTGCCCTCCAGGTTGAGTAAGCCCTGCTTCCTTTGGCTCTAAAGCAGACGGAAGAGTAGTACCAGCCTTATTGTTTTGTCGTGAGAATTAAAATGGAGAATTAAATTATGCTCGGTAAATGGTTGCTGTTATTGATACTAACAATATTAATGATGAATAATGATACTTTCTCCCTCTTTCTTGCTTCTGACCAGACTGTAGGGTATGACCCCATCATTTCTCCAGAAGTCTCAGCCTCCTTCGGAGTTCAGCAGCTGCCCCTGGAGGAGATCTGGCCTCTCTGTGATTTCATCACTGTGCACACGCCTCTCCTGCCTTCCACGACAGGTAGGCGTGTCCCTACACTGTGGATTGGCCATAGGAGCCACAGACCAGTTACCGTGGGCCCTCAGTCTGGGCCTTCTGCAGAGGCTGGTAACCAGCTGTGGGCAGGGGCCCCCACGTCCTGCAGAACGCGCTGATGCTGTTAGATGCCCCTGCGTCAGGTGGAGGTGGGGTGAGCCAGCTGGAAATGCACAGTGTCTGGGCGAGCTGGGCTCATATACAAGCTGTGACCCTTGTGGGTGCTTCCTACGGCCCCTGAGGGGCTTTCTGATTCCTGTACCAACTCCAAACAGTAATATCTCAAGAAATTCCAGGATGTTCCTAAACTGAGTCTAGGCCAGACCCAGAACAGGACTCCTGTCCCAGAGCATGCCAGAAAGAAGAGGTGAGAGCAGCGAGGCTATCGTCCAGCAGGAAGAGAGGGCCTCGGCCGCCTGGGATCCAGCCACCGCCACAGCAAGCAGGGTCTTCCCTCTCTTCCAGGCTTGCTGAACGACAGCACCTTTGCGCGGTGCAAGAAGGGGGTGCGTGTGGTGAACTGTGCCCGAGGCGGGATTGTGGACGAAGGTGCCCTGCTCCGGGCTCTGCAGTCTGGCCAGTGTGCTGGAGCTGCGCTGGACGTGTTTACGGAAGTAAGTGCCCGTCGGCCTCAGTGTCAGGGGAGGAGGGTGTAGGGCTGGGCAGAGGGGCCCGTGACAGGGCGAGCCTGGCATTTTACAGAAGGCCTTCAGCCTGCTGCCTCCAGTGTCCATGGTGAGCTTGGTACAGAGGTGCCCTCCCTCCTCTGTGCTGTCTTCTACAAAACTCAGGGGTTTTTGTTTTTGTTTTAGTATCGAATTCTGGACTTTATAGCTACCTCATAGAATGCATCTTTGGAACAGAAAAAAAAAAAATAAAGATTTTGTTTCCCCATAGTCATAAAGCTGCCGTACCCAATCTGGGCACAGCCAGTGCAGCATTCTGCTCACCTGCACACGCTCCGTTCCCTATAACAACGATTGATAGCATGCTTGGGTCACTCACAGGAGAAAAACTCTGTCAGCATCAGTACGCAGCATTTTCAAAACACATTTTGTTGTCTTGAATAAAAAGCTTAACTATTTATTCTGTCAGTCCAGTAATTCCATATGGTCTTATTACTTCTATACATAGGATACGATCTTTCAACATTTGTGTAGCTAAATATTTCCCATGGGCTTTTTTTGCCGATTCCCAAAAGACTTCTAGGGGTTTAAATTTTTCATAATAAAAGAAAGGAGCGGAGTCAATTTATGAGAGTCAGACTAGCAAGTTTAAATAAGACCCTCTGCGTACTCGGTTCCTGGTGCATGAAGAGATTCAATACGGTCCCTTCATTCTCCGTTCTTAGAAGAACTTGAGAGGTAGAACAGCAATAACCAGTAACCTGTGTTATTTAATAGCCTATATTTAATTGCCTAGGAAGAGAAAAAACATATATAGCAAAAAATATATAGTCTTAACAAAATAGAAGCCAAATCCTCTCATCCCAGGATGTCTGAAAAGGAGATTCTGTATGGAGCATGGATGCAGAAAAGAAGGAGTCACTCCTACCAGAAAATGAATTGTGGATATAGTCACTCAAAACCAGAGAAACAACCACTGAGAGCAATTAACTTCCATTTCATTGTCACCAGGAGGGCACACACCAGAGAAAGCCTGGGCCAGAGCCCTTGGCATTCTCAGGCTTACTGGTACTGTGGTTCGACAGTCTTTGGAGGGATAGGGAGAACCAGAGACCACCGCCATAATGTGCAAAAAGAATGCTATAGCAACAACATGGCTGTCGGAAATCAGCTAGAGCTCAGGTGGTATACCATTTCAAATCAAGCCTATACTTGCTTTCTTGTGAGAGGCTTGAGACATGTGTAGAGACACCTTCGATATGCGAGGGCGACCATTCTTTTGAAAGACAGAGGAGGGCCTCTTCATGAGTTCTTTCTACTCATTAGCTTTCCTATCAGTTCACTGTTTAAACGAGAAAAGATGCTGCTAGCTCTTTCAGCTAGCTTCTAATTTGGACACAGCACCAATACCACACACATGATTGAATGAATGACCACATCTTCCCGATTCTTCCATTCGGCAGGGTCAGTACACTTCTTTGGACTGAATAAGTGTGATCTTGTTCAAGAAAAGCGTGCAAACATAGGGTCAGATTTTGTTAGTCTCCGTCCCAGAACATTGGTGGCACGCTCCTCGGCTCTCGCACGAGTCAGTGACTGGCTTTGCCACCTCCCTGTACTGTCTCAGTCTGGCAGCAGCTGCTTCGGGTTTGTCATCCTCCTGCTGGACTGACAGTTCACCAGCGATGTTACCGATCCATGTACATGAGGTGGACTGAAGCCCGGGTTGTACACCCTTCCGCTAGAAGGATGACTTCAACGTCGTCTGAGACAATTTTTAAGTGTTTCGAATGGAATGTTCAAAATGATCACTAGATCCAGGTCACAGATTTTGTCCAGGGCTCCAGCTTGTCCTAATGTCGTAGGAAAACCATCTAGTAGCCAGTGCTGGCTGCGCCTGTTCTCCAACTCCGACGGCAGTAGGCGTGTGATCACGTGATATGGAACCAAAAGACCTTTCTCTACGCACCGCTTTGCCGTGTCACCAACTTCGGTGTTGGCCTTAATATTCTCACACAAGGAGTGACCACCGTAGAGATGCTGGAGGCCAAAGTTCTGGGCGGTCCTCTGGCACACAGTGCCCTTGTCCCAGCCAGGCGGCCTGAGCATGTCCACACTCAGGAGTTTGGAAGCCATTGCCTTCGTGAGGAGGTGGGCGGCCCAGACAGTGGCCCTGGAGGGAGCCCCAGGAACCTCATTTCTTGGCCCCTTCCTCTGGCACCCTCAGCTCGTGTTGCTGGCCACCCCTACAGCGGGGAGAAGAGACTTTTGAGACAACCCCTCCCCTCAGCCCAGCGCTGGGACTGACTCCAAAACTCAGGTTTTAGATGGGACCCAATTCCTGGTCCCAGGCTGCTCGGACTGCTGCCTGTTGATAAAGACAAAGATGCAAACCAGTTTTGAGGGTGAGGATTGGGGGCAGGGAGAGGGGGTTTGGCGGATTGTTACGGGTCCCTGACTGACACGCAGTCCCGGGATCCACTCGTGTTCCTCTTTCCCTTCTTCTCTTCCCAGGGAGGGACAGAAGCCCGAGGATGCTGGCAGTATTCCCTCAGGGTCCTTGCGGTGGGCGGCTCTCCCGGCGAGGCAGAGGCCCAGCCTCACACACATGGAATGGGGAGGAGGGCATTTCCACTGGGACCCTGTGGCCCTCTCCTCAGAGATCCCACCCCCAGCATCAGGGCTCCTTCCCAGGATACAGCAAAAAGAGCCTGGACTTTGGATTAGGCAGTTGTGGTTTGCAGGTTGCTGGCTGTGTGGCTTTGGCAAGTAACTGGCCCTCTCTGAGCCCCTGTGGCATTGGTGATCTATTCCCCGCCCAGGGCACACAGTGCATTTTAGTTCTTACTCCTGGTCGTCTTTCTCAACTAGGTCATAAGCTCCCTAAAGGCAGCGGAAGCCTCTGCCTTCTGCATATCACCATCCTCCCCGACGCAGCACTGTCTCCTCTCTCCTCCGCATCCTTGTGCCACTTGCTTTTACGTGGCCGCGACTCACAGGGTTACGTGGTCAAAATTCAGTGGGACCAACAGAGCCCTGGGGAGAATGGGCAGAAGAGAAGACGCCCAAGTGACATTCCCTAGGGCAATCTTCCGCTCAGTGAGCAGAGGGCTTGAAGGGACACTGGAGGCAGGGTGGAGATGGGCAGCCTGTCCCCTGAGAGCCAGAGGGCAGCACCTGTGCGAAGTGTCTGCGAGGAGCGGGACTCTTGCTGAGAGCCCAGCCAGCGTGGCGCACCAACAGCAAGCGCTGCAAGGATGCGGCGGGGGGTGGGCTTCAGGGGAACGGCCAGTAACAACAACCTCCTGTGTTAAAGGTGCATAATCCCCACAATAATGTTGCGAGGTAGATGGTAATAACCCATTTCATAGATAAAGAAACTGAGGCTTAGAGAGAACGAGGTTCGCCCCGAGGCACCTAGGTGGTGAGTGGTGGAGGTGAGATTTGAATCTGGTCCACAGTTTCTGCTCTGTTCTCTCTGCTGTGATGGAATGTTCACGAAGAAGCTGGTTACTGAGTCCAGTGACCACTCCGACAAAACAGAAGTAGAAGGTGAAAATACTCCTGCCTGCCTCCCCTCCAGCTTCCTGTGTGCCCCGGAGTGGCTCGAAGAGGGTGTGATCAGTCCGTAGCAGCCAACCTAGAGGTGTCTCTTTCTTGGCAGGAGCCACCACGGGACCGAGCCTTGGTGGACCACGAGAACGTCATCAGCTGTCCCCACCTGGGCGCCAGCACCAAGGAGGCCCAGAGCCGCTGCGGGGAGGAAATTGCCATCCAGTTTGTGGACATGGTGAAGGGGAAATCTCTAGCAGGGGTTGTGAGTATCGCCACAGGGGCTGTGGGTCCGAGGTCAGAGGGAGGGGACGAAGGAGGCGTCTTGCTGTGGGGACATGGTGACCTCGTGGGTGAAGAGATTGAGCCTGGGAGGTGAAGATAAAGGCAATCTGCTTACGGCAGCCCTCTCTGGGAGGGGCGGGAGGAGCCGCCCTGTCTCCAGCCCTGATAGCCGAGGCCTTGGCAGCAGACAGCCCAGCACAGTTCTGTTATATTGTAGTCTCGCTGCAGAGATTGTGGCCCTTCCCAGGGCCCAGCCTCAGAGAAAGGCTCTTTTGTTCTTGCGGGTGAAGGAAGGTTGTTTGGTGACAGCCACAAGCAGCGGCGGGGCGGGCAGGGCCGGCCTGTGTGGAAAGCCCCTGTGGGGAGCTTGCACCCCGTAAACTCCCAGAGCTCTCCCTCTATCGTGTGCATCTCAGACCCTCCTCTCCCCACTCCCAGGACGAACCCTCCCTGCCAGCTGGCCCCCTCCTTCCCGGTCATGGTGTAGCATCCCCAGGTCTTGTCTGGTCTCCCATCGGGCCCTTCCCAGCACATATGTGTCCTCTGAGCTTAACCCAAATTACGTTTCAAGTCCCGTCTCGTTCATTCTGTCTGCGGATGTTCCTTCAGCTCCAGTGGGGACCAGACACTGTCGTAGCCCTGGGGGGGTGCCGAGGTGAATGAGGAAGGCACTGCGCTCCTTTCCGGGGCGCAAGGCCTCCTTCACGAAGACTTGCCTGGCCTTTCCAGCTCCTTCTCAGGTCTTTGGCTGATCAGCCACGTTCTCTCTTGTTATGAAGATTCCACGAGTTTATATCTTTCTCCTTTTGTCTCTGAGGACAAAAAACCCTGGCTCAGGCTTCCTGCAGCTCTCATGAGTGGGCCCGTAACATTTACTCAGTACTCTAAAAGAGTCAGCACATGGGGAGCGGGGGTTCCCTGACCTCCTGGCTGGCCCTCAGCCTGGAGATTTTCGCTGGCGAGGACAGAGCTGTGGCAGGAGAGACCAGGACACTTCGTTCTGCCCTGTCCCCTCTGGATTGATAGCCCAGCTTTCCAGGCCATTCTTCCCTCTGCATCCTGAGAGAGCAAGGGCGCCAGCTGTTCCCAGCACGCCCGTTCAGTCCGTGGAAGACCAGAAGGACTTTCAGGGCCAGCTGTCACGTGCCATGGGAGGCCTAGAGAGCCTGGAGCTGGCTGCAAAGACTCGGTCTGCCCATGTCCTCTGTCCTCTCTCTGCTGTGTTGACGCCTCAGGATAGAGCGCACTTCTCACTCATCTTGCACCTCCCGGGCTTCTGAGAAGGTCCGTTCCTCCCAGCTGATGCTGATCCTGTCCCGGGCTGAGGTTTGCACCCATGACGTCGCCTCACCCTTCAGCCTTTCCAGAAGGCTGGTGTCCGCTCTCCCTGTCGCAGCCTTGCAATGCATTGGCATCATTGTTAGGCACAGCGGCCTCCAGGGCTTTTCCTCAAGGGAACTCCCTAGTATAAGTTCTATCAAGTGGGACCACAAAATGTCCCCACCTTCCTGAGGAGGTAAAAATCTCTTGGTCCAGATAGCTAAACTGAGGCGAATTGAATTCTCTCCCCAAAGCGGCCGATAGTCTTAGAGTAGCCATTTGGAAAGAAAGACAGTTTTGTCATATAGGAACTGTCTCTCTTCCTAATTCTTTCCTGTATCTTCTCCAGCTCAAGTCTGTTCTTTTCTAAAAGTTTTATTTATTTATTCATTTTTAGAGACAGAGTCTTGCTCTGTGGCCTGGGCTGGAGTGCAGTGGCACGATCATAGTTCACTACAACCTCTAACTCCTTGGCCCAAGTGATCTGCCTCAGCCGCCCAAGAAGCTGTGAGTGGGGATGTTTGCCACCACCCTGGCTTAATTTCTTTGTTATTTTTTTGTAGAGATGGGGTCTCACTATGTTGCCCAGGTTGGTCTAGAACTCCTGGCCTCAAGCAACCTTCCTGCTTCAGCCTCCTGAGACACTGGGATGACAGGCATGAGCCACTGTGCCTGGCCTCAATTCTGTTCTGACCTTAGATACAAAATAACATTAGGGTCAGGCTAGTGTCCCAAAGCACCTGACTCTTCCCTGGAGTTCTCCTGTGTGTTTTCTAGAGAAGACTGAGAACCCTCCTTGTACTGGACAGTGCCCTGGGGTTGGGCTCTGCAGACCCCGCACAGAGGCCAGAGAAGCGAGACAAGGGGCCTGCCTTGCGATAACTCTTAGTTGATCACTTGTCCTCTGCCTGCTGCGGGCTCTCAGCCCAGCCAGCTGTAGCGCGGTGCTCCAGGTCTCCTCTCAGCAGCTGGTCTTTCTCTCGTTCCACTTCCCAGCTCACTGCTCTCTCCCTGTCCCCGTGGAGAGGATAAAGCCACCCTGTAGCAGGAAGCCCTCACACCCAGCCACCTCCCACACAGAAGCGGCCCTGGGAAGCCCTGCCTCAGCCACCATTTCCAACACCATGATTGTCTACCCCTATCTTTTTAAAAACACTCTTCCAAAGATAATATTTGTGAAAACAGACATAGAAACATCCAAGTTTTCTCTTTTCTTTTTTTTTTTAATTTCAGAATATGATAGGGGTACAAAGGTTTTGGTTACATAATTTGCTTTTGTACTGCTTGAGTCCAAGTTATAAGGTGCCCATCACCCAGATAGTGCGCACTGTACCCGTTAGGTACGACCTTACCCATCACCTCCTCCCCACCCGGTGTTTTCTTTTAATTATGTCTTGTAGATGCCTGTTTGATTTGCATCAAACTCCGCTTTCTCATTAAATCCTTCTCAGATGGTTGTCCTTACAAGTTCCCTCAATAAAAGTGACCAAATTACCTAACTCAGAACCAGAGCATTTTGAACTACAAAATGGAATCGAAATTTTGGCCCAGAACAAGCTGGCTCTGTTATCAGGCCCCTGGTGGGGACCCAGCCAACCAGACCCCAGACTTACAACTTTAGGACGATATGTGGCTTCTGACCCCCACAACCTCCGAGCGGGGCTCCTGGTGGATTTCACGTAGATCAGTGTTTGAAGCGTGATGGGATCATCAAAACTTTGTGACGATTGTTCATGGTGTTTAGTGACAAACACTCACTCTTTTTTTTATTAATTTCAGCATATTATGTGGGTACAGATGTTTAGGTTACGTATGTTGCCCTTGCCCCCCCCTCAAGTCCGAGTTTCAAATATGTCCATTCTTCGGGTGGTGCGCATTGCACTCTTTGTGTATGCACATACCCGTCCCCTCCTCCCCCTTCCCCCTCCCCCCTGCCCAACATCCAATAGATGTTATTCTCATATGTGCACTTATGTGTTGATCAGTTAATACCAATTTGATGGTGAGTACATGTGGTGCTTGTTTTTCCATTCTTGGGATACCTCACTTAGTAGAATGCGT
>CAUYSK010097997.1:0-33144 GCA_963575035.1 Avahi laniger | reverse complement strand
TTTGTACTCGCCATCAAATTGGTACTAACTGATCAACACTAGGGTGATCACATGGCAGAAATACTCTCCAGGGATTAGGGGGATGGGGGGCGAATCTACAACTAAAGGACACGGGGAGTACTAAAGGGAGGGAAGGGCACGTCTTTAACCTGCATTTGGGGAAGGCAAAGACATAAAGTGTAACTAGAATGTTTGTACCCTCACAATACCTTGGAATAATAAAAAAAAAAAAAAAAAACAAAAAAAACCCCATGAGATACCACCTTATCCCTGTCAAAATGGCCAATATTCTTTCTTTCTCTTTTTTAGCCAATACTGATAAAGGCAAGAAGGACCATCATAAAAAAGCCAAAAAACAGTACATGTTGGTGCACATGTGTTGAAAAAGGAACACTTACATACTGTTGGTGGGAATGTAAATTAAAACAACCTCTGTGGATATCAGTATGGAGAGTTGTCAAAGAACTAAGTAGATCTACCATTTGATCCTACAATCCTACTACTGGGTATCTACCCAGAGGTAAAGAAATCTTTTTATCAAAAACATACTTGCATTTGCATGTTTATGGCAGCATAATTCACATTTGCAAAGCTATAAAACCAAACTAAGCAGCCATCAACTGATGAGTGGATAAAAGAAATGTGGTATATATATGTAAGATATACCATGGACTACTACTCAGCAATTAAGAAAGAATGAAATAATGTCTTTGGCAGCAACTTGGATGGAACTGGAGGCCATTATCCTAAGTGAAGTAACTTGGGAACAGAAAAATAAATGTCACATATTCTCATGTATAAGTGGGAGCTAAACTATGGCTATATGGGACACACAGACTGGTATAATGGACATTGGAAACTCAAAAGGAGTGAGGGTAGGAGGGGATGAGGGATGAAAAATTGGGTACAATGTACACTCTTCAGGTGATGGGCACACTAAAAGCCCACACTTCACCATGATACGATATACACGTGTAATGTAGTCTAACCTGTACCCCCTAAATCTATTAAAATAAAAAAAAAGAAAAAAAGAGGTGAGTCCACTGCTAAAAACAAAAAGCTTAAAAACAACTGCTTTATTTATAATTTCTATTAGAGTTACCTATGTAATTAACCAATCATCTCTCTCCATTGGACTGTAAACCTCTATATGACATGGATTGTGTTTTATATGGCTTTGTGCCTCCTGTAGTGCCTACTATGCAGTAGGTAGTAAAAAAAAATATACTGAAAGAAGTTTTTGCTTCCATGTACTACCATGGGTCAATAGGCATATTCTGTAATCTGTAAGCACTGAAATAACACTTTTGTTCTTATCAGAATGAAGACATTTGGAAATGTTCAAACATAGAGTTTTGAAAAGTTGAAGAAGGTTTATTGAGCACATAAATGCATACTGTACTGTGCTAGTTAATGTAACAGAAATGGAGCAGCAAAAGAATAGTCTAAAGGTAGACTATCAAGAATTTTTGGTAACACAAAATTCAAGAAAGGAAGTTTAAAGGAGAAGAAAGTGATCACAAATTTTAAACATGAACAATGTTTTAAAAGGAATGAGGATTGCCATAAAGATCTTAGATTTAAACAAGTTTCTTCCGGGGTACTGTCAGGATGGATGCTTGTTTCAAAAGTTAAAGAATAAACCACATACTGAGAACTTTGACAATAGGAAGAAAGAGAAATGGAGCAACAGCTATAAAGGATAATACAGGTGAAGCTCTTTGTCCGGTAAATAATAAAAAAAATAGCTTATGTTTTATGTCAGAAAGAGTGGCAAAGGAAAAATCAAGGGCAGAGAGGAAATATTTATCATTGAAAGGGACATCACGAATTCAAAAGAAATGGGAATCAAGGTTTTACAATGTTTATCAATAAAAGAGATGATTATGGAAGCACAAAATATACTGAAGAAGTAACAGGTTTTTAAAAATACAGTTTCGTATTTAATACCTTGTAATAGATTAATAGTTCCTACCTTCACCACTCTCCATGCCTTCTACAAAAATCCCCCCACATTGGGGAAGAATCCAGTATCGTCGTCTGTAACGATCCTGGCCGAACATCATTGAACGTAACGAGTGAGAAGCATCAAAGAGCTTCCTTCTGTACTGACTCTGTTGCTGTTAAAAAATGGTACATATAATCAAGTTATGGATGTTAAATGCTTTAAAAATTAAAAGGAACTTTATAGCTACTATGCCTTTAGAATAGACAAATTTCACTACTGAGACAAGACAGCAAAAGGGCTAAATTATATCCCTGACGACTTCAATTTCAGTAACATTTATAAAGATAGAAATTATTTTAAGACAATTGAAATATTTTTGTTGCCATGGATTAAAAGGATAAGTTTTATTTTATCAGGTACCTTACAGTAAAACATGTTTTATACTTGATAATAAATAATGTGATCGGTATTTTACTGTATCAAAGCAAACTGGCTCAGTTCTATTGATTACAGTATATAACAAATAATATTTATATTTGTAATTGACCAAACCTGTATTTGCTTATATTTATACTCATGCTGTAAACTTAGACAACACATGACAAAGTTTTGGGATAAATCTGTGGTAAGTCTAACATTTATACAATACACAGACATCGCATAATACAAATATATTTGTATTATACAAATTCATTTTTTTCTTTATGAAAAGCTCATCTTAAATTTCACTAATGCTACTGAAATTTAGTTTTTAATGAGAAGCACATAAATATGCAGTTTATAAATCCAATGAAAATAAAATCCACAAATATACAAATGTAAAATAAAACCTAAGATGCTGAAACTATTACCATGAAATTCAACTGAATTTTTTGAGTAATTAATTTCAAGAAATAAAACTATGCTGTATGAAACTTTGTATTTATATGAAGAGCTGAGGAATACAGAGTGTTTTTCCATAGGCTCTAACTAAGTTCAATATCATGTGTTAAGACACAGGCCTTTAACTTTGCCATTAAACTTTTAAGGTTTAATCGTGAGAATATTTCTGGAGCTCTTCATTTTAGTTAGTAACGAAAAGCTTGTTTTTATTTAGCAGTCAGAAAAAACTAATCCCCCATGCAATGCAGATCTTTAAAACATTGCAAAAAGATGCAAACATTTATCTGAAAAGTGCTTACTTTACTCAGTTTTTCAATCTGTTTTTCTAGCTCTTCAACACTTGCTGCTTGGTCACCTTCATCCTATACATAAGAAAATACAGTATCATTTATCTGCTTTTCTGATTTATTTATTCAATCAATCAGCAAGTATTTAATGAATATCTCCTGTATGTAAAGTAGTAAGAGAGGCACTGAAGAAACAAATAAGACCCAGTTTTTCTCTATAAGCTAATAATCTGGTAAGGAGATACAAAACGTTACATTAAAAAAAGAAATACCTAAATAGTAGGAAGCTTTAAGGACTTCAGAAGACATAGAGATTAAAAACCATGGAGTTCAGGGGAGGGTGAGATTACTTTTAGTGGAAATCTATACCAAGAGAGGCTATATGGAAGAAGTTATATTTTAATTAGCTAATAAAGAATAGTTAGAAGTTTATTTTTTATAATTTTTAACATCCTACAATGCACAAGAATGGTTAGAAATTTATCAATATGAGAAAAGAGGATAGGGCATTCCATAAAGAGTTCGATATATCTTGACATGAAAGGTTCATAAGGAGAGGTAAGGTAGGAGATGAGGCAAGATGAGTTTCGGGCTAGATTGTGAAGAGTTGTAAATGCTTGGCAATGAAAAATAATATGATCCTTTGAGGGAGGTTAAATATCAGAACTCTGCTTTACAAAAATAATCTGGCAACAGTTGTAAGATGTCCTAGAGCAGAGAAAGATATAAAATGGGCAAAACCAGCTAATGATAGATTGCTGCAATGATTCAAGAGGAAGAGGAGATATGGGCCTTACTAGGGTAAGAGAAAGAAAAATGGAAAAAAGCAAATGGATGTAAGAGATATTACATAGTTACAGAACTGTTAAATCCTGGCAACTCATGAATTTGAGGCAAGGAGGTGTGCGGTAGATGATGGAAGGAGCAAATTATGATGTTAAGGTTTTAAATCTAGAAGACTGCAAAAATATTGCTACCATTAACTGAAGGGGCCATTTTTAGAGTGAAGAAGGTATATTTTGAACACATTTTGCTGTTAGAATATAAATAATCCCAAGTATACACAGTACTAATTTCATAAATAGAAGATTTGTATCTGATTGCATATAATTTTTCATTCTAAAATATGGAAATAGAAAAACCACCCCCAAATTACATGTTTTTAGAGGGAAAGCATGAATAGAGAGTACATGGTCTTCTTTTGATCTTAGCGGCACTACTTGATACATGCAAATTACTTTTCTAAGACTATTCCTTTATCTGTAAATTGGTGATAATATCCGTAACATTGAATTTTTGTGAGGACTAAATAAAAACAGATCTGAAAGCAACAGAGTCCCTTCTTTAATAAGAAGATACAGTCACAGCTCAGTTTTTTAAAAAACAGAACTTGTTTTTGATGTTTACTTTCTATGGGCACTTTTAAAAAGCCACATTGCCACCAACCATTCACAAATATTTATTACTAGACCAGTATGGCTATCTACCCAATAAAATGAAATGAAAAGAAGTCCCCAACAGTGATGTCATTATTTATCATTTATCCACTCCTTACCCAAATTTAGGAGACTAAATTAAGAAGGTGTTTAGGTATATTATTTGTGCTAACAGTACAATAAATTCTATTTGGGATTAAAAGAAACCTTAAAAGACAACAGACTCCACAAAAATTAAATCTTGACTCTCAAAAATATATTTATATATTGATTCCAAAGTGATCTTTTGATCAGCAGGGCAAATGTTTGATAATCTGTTTATAAAAAATTTAATTCAATCAATAAATATTTGAAGGAAGACATCAAATATTTGAAATAGCCAGATAAAAGCCAAATAAATTAACCGTCATTTTTAAGACTTACAATAAGAAAGAAATAAAATGTCTACTAAAGTTTTATTTAAAAGAGTTTTGGCTAATAGTATTTATAATTTTCGGAGTATAAAAGAACTTAGAAGACCAGAGAGAAAGGTAGCAGCAACAACAACAAAACTAAGAACACAGCATCTATCCCTGCCATGGCTCCCCACAGTGTCTCAATCAAAAAAGAAGGCCATTATATGTCCCGATGTGTCAGAGTTTAACTGTCCACAAAACCTCTTACATGCCAACTTGGGAAGTTAAAGCTCACATAGGTCTCAACACAAATTTAAGTATTATAGGGAGACTCCATGTGTTGAAGGGATGAAGACTGAGGAGAGGGAATCATCTTTGAGACAAAGGTCTATGACTTAGTCAAGGGCAGCATCTTCTAATTGAAAGAGATCATACGGGTCTTAATGGAAAAGTTCTCAACAACTAATCCTTTAGGGAATTTAACCACCACCAATACTCTACCTACAACTTAATCAAGAGGACAAATGCATTTTTTGAGAGCGAATGTGCCTATCTTATCAACCAGTTCATTACGTAGTCATTATATAATTTGTAAGTGTCTGTCAGCTCTTCATTATAAAGAATAATGCAAATCATTTAAAAGAAATGTTCATTTGGCTTCTTAGGTCCCAAAATATTTATTATTTTTAAAAGTTTTAAAATTATTTCCTCACATTCATAAAAAGATATACTTTGCCAAAGAAATCCAACAATCTATTAAACTCTACAATTCAACACTCCTAAAAAAGTAAAATACTACTTTCTCCTCCAAGAAACATTAATAATGATTTTCAAATAGTATACGTATAAAGAATAAAATGTATGGTGTGTTAATTCTCTGTTAAAAAAAAGCCAGGTGAAACAAATCATTTCTGTAAATAAATTCGAGTTTAGTTGGATAACTACCCAGTAGAATACAATGAAAACCCAATAATACAGAGTTGTCAAATTTATTAGAGTTAACACTTTAAAACAATTTATAATATTAAGTGCCAAAGGGGGATACTAATTCTGTGAAAAGGTGATTAATTTTTGGTGAGAAAAAGTTAATTTCTGCTATGAAAACAGCATCACTTGCAAAATGAAACAGACTGCTTATTAATGGTATTTTTTGTTTGGATAATTACAATTCTGATACCTAAATTATACATCCTTCATATTATTTGTCATAGGATGAATGTAGTAATACATGATTCAGTGGTTTCCAAAGTACAGCATTATGAAATAATTTATTTCTGCAAGGAAATCTCGATGTAGTCTCATTTTTAGATTGGTATTCATAAAAGTTGTAAAGTAAATTCACTGCAATGAATTCTTGGATATGACACTAAAAGCACAGGAAATAAAAGCAAAAATAGACAAGTGGCACTGTATCAAACTAAAAAGCTTCTGCACAGCATAGGAAACAATTAACAGACTGAAAAGGCAACCTACAGAATGGGAGAAAATATCTGCAAACTATATATTTGATAAGGGGTTAATATCCAAAATACGTAAGGAACTCTTGAAAAAACCAGGTAAACGGTTAAAAAATGGACAAAGAACCTGAACAGACATTTCTCTAGTGAAGACACACAAATGGCAAAGAGGTGTACGAAAATATATTCAACATCACTAAACAGGGAAATGAAAACCAAAACCACAGTGATATATCATCTCACACCTGTTAGGATGGCTAGTATAAAAGAAGAAGAAGAAGAAGAAGAAGAAAGAAAACAAGTGTTGATGAGGATATGGAGAAACTGGACCCTTAATTTTAATGCACTGTTGGTAGGAACGTAAAAATGGTTAAACTACTATGGAAAACTGTATAAAGGCTCCTCAAAAATTAAAAAATAGAGCTACCTGCAACATGATGCCATAATCCAATCTCTGGGAATTTATCCAAAAGAATTAAAATTAGGATCTTGAAGTATTTGCACTCTCATGTTCATTGCAGCCTTATTCACAATGGCCAGAGGGTGGAAGCAACCAAGTGTCCGTGAACGGATGGATGGGTAAATAAAATGTGGTATATACGTACAATGGAATATTACTCAGTTTTAAAAAAAGGAAATCCTGCCACATGCAACAAGAGGGATGAACCTTGAGGACATTATGCTAAGGGAAATGAGCCAGTCATAGAAGGTTAATTTCTACATACTTCCAATTATATGAAGTATCTAAAATAGTCAAACTCATAGAGATTAGAATGATATAGAGATTAGATTAGTATACCCATACTATTCAATGGGTATAAAGTTTCAGGTATGCAAGATGAATAAGTTCTAGAGAGCTGCTGTAAAATGTCATGTCTACAGTTAACAATACTATACTGTACCCTTAAAAATTCATTAAGGGAGTGGATCTCATGCCAAATGTTCTTACCAAAATTAAACAAAAAAAGAGAAGTAAATTTCATGCTAGTAATTGTTATCATTCTGGTATTAAAATATAACATGGGGAGGGATAATTTATGAAAACATTTTGCATATGCTATTTTTACCTAAGAAAAAGAACTATGTAGCATATAATCTTATAAATTCTTCTACATTATTCAGATTCAATCATAAATTTGATTCAATAACTTATCTCAATTAGGTATTGTTTTCACACATTCCATCAATAAATTCATCCCTCTAAGCCTTCTTTCTTTATTTTTCTAGCAGTACTGAATTGATGCAAGAAAAACTTCTAGATTTCTTTAGTTAAACACTCCTGGCATTGAGGGCAGAAGAAATAGTTGGCTGTATACAGTTTTCTTGAGCGCCATTATGCAGCCCTATCAATATTTCTAGCATTCTTTTCTGGTAAAAAGTGAACTTCCATCTTTTATAAATGTCCATTTCCACGGTTTATGGTAGCTTTCCCTAAACATACACACACACAGACACACCCTCTATGACCTTGTTTTCTTCTGTTTGGCCTACTCTTCAAAGTTAGCTCCTTCATTTTGATTGAAACCCCTCCAATATCTTTAGAATCTTGTACCATTAATTATTCTATCTCTTTAATCTTAAATCTCCCTCTCTCATTTTATTGGCTCTTTTCCTTGAACCAAAAATCATCTGAAGTCTTTCACATAAATCCTTGGCTCTTTGTCTTCCTCTAGGAACTAACCACCCTTTCTTCTGAGGCACAAGATTGGTTGATTGATTGATTTGACTGATCTTTTTAAATATTAAAATTTTTTACCCAGAGCCACGCCCACGAAGCCTTGAGCAAGTGGACTCCTCTTCTGAGGCACAAGATTTAAAATATTCATCTTTACTTTCTCACTTTCTATTGTTATCAATCAATTATACAGCCTGGTATCTGCTCTCACTCCTCTAATAAAACTGTGTTGGCACTGGTTACCAGTGACCTCTATGTTGCCAAATCCAAGAAACACTTTCAGTCCTCATCACACTAGACTACTATATTGCTTTAACATTGTTTATCACTCCTTCCTTTTTGAAATGTTTGATTTTCTTGATTTTTGTTATTACTACACGTGTAATAAAATGACTTAATAGAGGAGGCCTGACTGCTATCCTTTGAAAGTCCTGCTTACAAAGTTGGTTCTTGTCTGGCATATGGGAACTTGGATTTCAGGGGGGTTCCTCCACCCTAACTGTTAAGACTGGCTCACTAGACCTAAGGTATTTGTACTAACAATGTGGTTTATACTGAACACCTGCTTTTCGTCAGTGAGTCTGGACTTTTGGCACATGCTATGCAGAGGGTACCTACATGACCAGCCTTCAATAAAAAACCTGGGCGCTGAGTCTCTAATGAGCTTTCCTGGTAGACAACTTTTCACACATGCTGTCAAAATTTGTTGCGAGGGAAATTAGGCCCATCCTGAGTGACTCCACTGGAAGAAGACTCTTGGAAGCTTGCACACGGTTTCCTCTGGACTTTGCCCCACATGCTCCTTGATGATTTTGCTTTGTTTGCTTTTACTGTAATAATTCATCACCATAAGCACAAGTATGTGCTAAGTTCTGTGAATCATTCTAGTGAACCATTGAACTGGAGGAGGTTTTAGGGACCTCTGACCCATTACAGAAATCTCCTCCCTCTCTGACTGTTCCTTCTTGAGCAAGAGGCCTTGTGGGCTTCTGTTGAATACTGATGTTCCCTGGGGTTCAAACTTTGGTCCACTATTCTGTTCACTAAACCAATCCTCCTGTGCAGCCTCATCTACCTCATGATTTTAAAGTATCATCTTTGTGCTAATAACTTTCAGATCTGTATTTCTAAGACTGAACTCTTCTTCAGGTTCCTAAATCCAACTGACTGCTGAACTTCTGCACAGATACCTCAAACTCCACATGTTCAAAAGTAAAACTATCATGATTTTATGTCTTTAATTACTGTTCCCTTTTCCACTCCTACCCCAACTTTTCATTTACTGTGTTCCTGATTTCCCTATCTTAGTTAATGGCAACAATAGCATGCAGTTTCCCAAGCCTGCTAGCTAGAAATCAATCCTACCCTTCCACCAACCTACACAGTCCATCTTCAAATCCTGCCCGTTCTTCCTCCTAAATATTTATTACATTCTTTCCTTCTTCATCCCAGCTACCATCATTCTAGTTTCTACTATTCACAACTCAAACTATTGCAATACCTGTTGACTGATCTTTACACCTCTAATGTTGCCCTACCCTATTTCTATCTTCCACAAAGCTGCCAGAGTGAGCCACTCAATCAAGTCTGACCATGTTATTCCCTGCTTCTTATAACCCTGCAATGGCTACCTATTACTAAAAAAGCATAAAATCCTAGTTCATTGTTGTTATGTGTAAGACTCTCCAGTAACAGTGAGGCACTTGTAATTCCCTTAAAACACGTCGTGGTTTCATGCTTCTGTGTCCTTGCTTGTGCCATTCCCTCTGCCTGGTATACTCTTCCCTAGATTTTTCCCCAGGTTAACATTCAGCCCAGCTTGTAGCTTCAGCTTTTGGGTCCTGAAATCCTTTGTGGGAGTTTATTCCACCAAAGGTCTAAATGCCTTTCCTTTGTACTTGCCTAGTCCATTGCAAACGCCCCTCTCAAAGCAGTCAACACATTAATATATCACATTTTCTTTTTGTAAATCTTCCTCAGTAAGACTATAAATTGAGAGGGGATTTTCGGTGTCTTATTTATTCATCCTTGATTAAAAGTGCCTAGAACTAGAGAAATATAACTGGTGTTTGTTTGAGAAATATATCATTATCACTAAACCTGACAACACTTTTAAAAGCATGAAGCATTGTACGAATGTAACACAGTATGTTAATAGAATTAAAGGGAATACCTGAAATTAAGAACCTGTATAGCTCTTTGGAGAATTCTCAAGTAATTATATACAAAAAGACACTTAACTTCTTTTGTTGAGTCTGAGTGCTTTTAATGTATAGGCATTTTATTTAATATTTACATAACCACAGAAAACTTACAAGATAAATATTATAATATTCATTTTTCAGATAAGAAACTGAGGCAAGTAAATGTCAAAAACTGAATTCAAATCCAAATTCATTTGAGTTCAAATTCTGTTTTTTAATATGGTATGCAGTTTTTGTTAAGTCTTAAAATCAACACAAATTTGATTACCTCATCTTCACAGATATCAGTCTTCTTTCCTTTTTTGTCTTCTTTATCTTCTTCATCCTCATCATCTTCATCAGCTTGGTCGTCACTATCATCATCATCATCATCATCATAGTCACTGTCTCCTCCCTTCCTTCTTCTTTTGCGTCCCGCAGTGGGTGTGCCCAAGGGATGCTGCTCTTCTCCAAGATCAATGCCACCTGAAGTGTCTCTTTTGCCTGTTTTCTTAGCATGAATGATTCTGAGCCTTTAAATATTATAAAAAATGACGATATGGAATAAAATCCTTCTCTACATACTTTTTAAAGAGTAAACCCTGAGTTTCAAGCAAAAATACCTTATAGTATTTCTTTTACGATAAGCAATACATCAATGGCAATAAAACTTAGAATTAAGGAAACTTAAGAGATATGTTTACATAAATTACAGAATACATTAACTTTCAAGAGTTATTCTGGGTATCTCTTTGGAATTAGAATACATTTCAAAATACTATGAAAGCTGAAAAGATGAACTCTAACAATGGCCAAGTGATAACTTCTGATCCTACCCTATCTGAATGAATAAATTTCAGTTCGAATTACTGTAAAGAAACTATACTCTTAACACGGAAGTTGAGTAATTTTAGCATGATATTTCCTGGCAGGAAGATAATTTAGTCTTAATGTTGAATAAGTTTGGTTAGACTATGTAAAAAATTTTAATTAGAAAGCAATTTAAAAAAACGGTAGTTCCAAACAGATTCTATTTATGATAAAAGTGACATGATAGCAACAACAATCTTAGAAAATGTGATTGCTTGACTTCTTTGAAAGAAAAAGAGAAAATGACTTTCTTCTAAGTATGAAGACATAAGCTCAATGAATTTCATTATATTTTTTGTCCATTGCAAACTCTGGCCCTGAGTTTTATTAATTTCATACCCCATCCTAATTAAGCACTACCTTTTCTTTAGACAATTAAAGTTTAAATTCTATCTTTGCAATTCATTTGCTTTACTGGAATTTATACAAAAGAAAAACAGTAGTTTAATTTTAATAAAACAGGACTTACTTGCGGAGTTTACCTTCCACCACCCATTTATCTCTCCTCAAGTTTGACATATAATCAATGTTCTTGTCAATTTCGCTGTCAATGTAAAAATTGTTAAAAGATATAAATTAATCCATTTATGCAATGCATTAATTTGGAATGCAAACTAATGCATTTTTGGTAAGTAAAACAGATACAATTTTATGTGTATATATACATATATGTATGTGTTTACATATGTATGCACATATATGTTGAAAATTGATAATTTCTTCATTGGATACAACATTATTATTAGAAAATTCACTTTGGTTTCTACCTTAAACCATGAAAGAAACTATTCACCAATTGCCTTAGAAAGACAGCATTCCAAGTTTTGTTGCATACATTTAAGATGTGATAATTTCCAAAATCAAAACAGGAAATGAGAACATATTAACACATGGATATTTACGTAGGTATACATATATACATATGTACATATAAAATCTGAGTTTGTGTATATACATGTCCAAACAAATTAAGAATATTATGACATCTGGTGATAGTAAGAAGTCGAAGAGGTTACTTTTTTCTTCTAAGGTAAAAACTATGTGTATCTTTTACATTGAATTTGTATGTGTGTGTGAGTGTGATAAACAATTGCCACTCAGCATTACTATTTGTTACCATACTCATGCATAATGAAATTATTCTTTTGTGAAATTATAAAACCTAAATATCATTACGCTCTTTGGGATGATAGTCAATGAATAGCAAAAACAAACGAAAAATTATATTAATATAGCATCATAGCTAAGATATGGACAAAAAACATAATGTCCAGCAATGGTAGAAATGCTTGGCTTTGAATAGTCAGACTGATCCTTTTTTCTAGAAGGGTAAAGGACTAAAAGTGATATATTTAAAATCTATAAAATAACATGAACAAGAATTTGCTCACAAACCTTGAAAGACTAGAGTACATGTTGGTATTAGTATTAATGTTTCACTAATAACAAGTACTAGAGTAGAGGACTTACTTTGACTCTTAAATGAGATTAAGTACTTTTTAAAAAAGTACAAATTAATATATTGATAAACTAATAATCTAAGGTTATACTAGCATATAACAAAACAAACAGTGGCTGGATAATTCTATCAATGTCTACTAAAGAAAATCAGGAAGTCATCTGTCCTCAAAAGATGTTAAGGAAAGAAAAATTCTGGATCCCTATAACGGTGCTAAATTCTGGCACCATAGCAAGAAAAAATATGAAAAATTTCTAGTATATAAAGAATTAACAAAATTATTAAATAAAACAGGTGACAAAGACTATAAGTTACATATATACCATATGATCCAATTTTTTTCCCAATAGATCACAAAGAAATTACATTAATATATGATTGGTGGCCACCTCTAAATGGTATAATTTTAATTTTCTTTGTGTTAGTCTGTAACTTACAAATTTTATATAATCAATTTGTAATACTTTGTGATTAGACAAAATCAAAACAGAAAAGAATAGCAGAAAAGCCTGGGTATATTCTTACCTCACCACACTCTTGCTGCATGCCAATTCATTAATCAGGAAAGCCAGGACTGAGGCTTTCTGTGCTGGAGTATGAGCCTGAAAAGCTTTGGTCTTTAGGCTTTCAGTAAGCTCAGTTTGTCCACAGTGGGCTTCCATAAAAATCTGCAAAATCTCGGAAACATTGTCTCGATTCACGCCGACATTCAGTAAATGTTCTCCAAGAGCTGTTTTGGCCTATAAAAATTTGGCATTTTTATCAGTACTGATCACAGCCATTCAGAACATAAAAACAGTAAGATTAAAAATGCACGTATTACTTGTTCTAGATATTACTGAAAAGGGCTTTATTCACTTTTTTTTTTTTTTGAGACAGGGTCTTGCTCTGTTGCCTGGCCAGAGTGCAGTGGTGTCATGATAGCTCACTGCAACTTCAAATTCCTGGGCTCAAGCAATCCTCCTGCCTCAGCCTCCTGAGTAGCTGGGACTACAGGTGTGCGTCACCGCACCCAGCTAAAGCTTTATTCACATTTTTGATGAAGTAGACATAAAAATAGGCAATAGATAACAGACAAATATTCAAGTACTTATACCTTTCTATTCCCTCTCCAAACCATTGGTTTAATGTCATGCAGGGAGGAGATTATGTATACTTATGGGTAGCAGAAGTTTTAAATCATCTATCAAGCCTTCTCTGACTATAAAAACTATCCCAAGCTTTCTCCCAGATTTATCTAGACAATTTATTAGTCATGGTAGGTTGGTGAGGTTTAAAAGCATTATTATTGTGCTTTCTAGTTTTACAGTCTCATAGGTTTTACTGCTTGGTAAACTGAAAGAATAGGGAGATGGAGGAAAAACAGGTGCATCCGGAAGCTTCTCTCTCTACGATATTATACAGAAGAACAAAGCTAACTGGAATGTATATCTTAACTGGAACTAAGATAAAGTAGAATTTATTGAGTATCCACTGAACAGCACAGAGTCTTAACATCCTGGTCTGTAGGTGCCTTGATTAGCCTCAGTTACTCGCAGCGATTGAGAGAAAACAAAGTATAATTTCAGGAGGCACAAACAAGTTCTAATTGCCTTATGAATTACGAATTCTCTGTTTTTGATGAATACCACTTGGGTATTGCCTTAAATCAGCTTAGTCTTTGCCTATAGCTAGAGGAAAAAAGAGTGATTTCAGAATGGTTTATATTCTTTAAGGTTTATAACCAGGTTTTTCTGTTTGTACCAAATATTAATATAACTTGATGCAAGTCTACATTTAACTTTGTGAGACATTATGTGGAAAATTAGATGCGTCTACACAATCTTCTGCTAATATGCTAAAAGCCAGCTATCAATGCACTGATAGTACAATTTTTAAAAAATTTTTTATATATTTTTTTTTTTTACCTTGTATCCTGTAATTAGACCTGGATCACATACAGCAGCTGAGAGGAGCCTCACAAGCAAGTCTTGTACTTCACCCATGCTGTCCCCTATATTTAGCAATCCCTCTTGAAGAACACTCAGGTTTGGAACATCAATATTCACATCAAAGCCCAAAACTTTACCAAAGTTTCGTAAGAACTGCACCACCATGAGACAGTCTGAAAATGTACTTCCAGAGAGAACAAGTCCTGGAATACGAGGCAAATCTGGCAAAGGCTGAAAATAAAAAAATACATAAATAAGACAAAAAAAACTTAAAAAATTTAAAGGATATGAATTTGCATCTTTTGAAATAAAAAAACCTGCTATCTTTTTTTCTTGAATATTGTACCAGTGGTTTTCCCTTTGGATGGTAAATTCCCTGGAGGCATTTCTGTAACCTCCATGGTACTAACCATAGTATCTTGAACACAAATAACCATTAGTAAATTTTGGTTCAATTCAATATGAACTGAGATCTCTGTAAAAGAGACATTAATTTTAATTAACTTACATACTGATAATACATGGATTATATAACTGGAGCAAAAATTAAATAACAAGAAATAAATATTTCAAAAGTACTTTACCAGGGACATATGTAGTAGGGGCATGTGTACTGATTTCTTTTAATGATGGAGATATTTAAAATTCAATTAAAATTCACAGAAGCTCTACTTTTTTGGTAGCTCAAAAACTAACAGCAGGCATCTGTAGGCTCTATGGCTGGCTATGTATGGCTAATAAATGCAGATAAATTCTTAGGTCCACGTTGACCAGAATTCATGACCCTGAACATAAACTCACTTACAATGCAACTTTAGGTTTCCCTATATTTAGCAAGTATAAGTTTCAGTGTTAAAATTAGAAAGCTGTCTCTGTTGCTACTTCTCAAATATGCTCACATATTAACATTTTAATGACTAAATTGTAGTACCAGTTGTCATAGACATTTTAAAAATTCAATAAATAGGTAATCTAAATTAAAAACATTTTTGTCCATGAATGTGATTCCAAAAAAGTACTTTAAATTTTAATTGGAAGAAAGTGATTTATAAATATTTCTATTATCTGAATTGGTGGTCCCTTATTCAAAAATGTTCCTCCACCCTGCACTTATAAAAATAATTAACCAAAGATTTTTTCTATCAATATGGTGTAGAAACTCAAAACTATGGCTAATAGCTGATGCCATACAAATCTTTTATATTCCACTTGAAAACCAGTTAATTTGAAGTCTCCCTTTTTCTCAAACCAGGTAAAACATATATATTTCCATATAATTCTAAAAATTCATATAACAAATCTAATGTATAGCTTTAAATGGACTTATGTATTTGATATAGTGCATATGAATTTAAATAAAAATAAAAGATGCAAGAAAAATAAAGCTTACTTAGGATTTAAAAAACTTGCTATGAACTTATTAAATATGTTAAATTAATTTATATACCTATTCTCTGCTTAAGGAAATTTAAGCATCTAAATGATTAGAACTAGTAAGTATTCTTTCATTTTTATGTAGAAACATTTATGCTAAGTAAATAAATAGAATATTAATATAATTCAATCTCTACTAGGGTATTAAAAGTTAAAGCACTTTAGAAAAGAACTTATATAAACCAAGAGACAATCATTTTTGTGTATAAGATGATTATGACATATAAGTAAACAGAGATGCTATTGACCAAGTATAATAATATATTATGGGACAGTATTATAGAGATGATATGCATTATTGATATGATTTTCTGGAAGTACTGTCTTCTTAACTATAGTCAAAACATAATTGATTTCTACTCAAAAGTATATGAAATCATGTCAGTTGCCAAGATCTTTGCCATCTTTGTAAATTTCTACTTTTATGTATTTTAGCAACAATACTTGTCTGTGAAGCACCATGGAAGAGAAAACACACGAGATGCTTTGGTTAGACATAGTTTCTTAGCTTCCAGGATGATAAACATAATGGATTCTAAAGTGTAACAAACTGGGGTTTGAATCTAAATTGCCATTATAATCTTGGGCAAATTCCTTAACCTCTTTGTGTCTCAGTCTTCTCATCTGTAAATGGGAATAAATACCAATTCCACAGGATTGTGTTGAGGATTAGAATTCATATAAGTGCTTTGCACAGTGCCTGTCATAGAGTAAACATGCTCAGTAAAGTCTGACTACCATTACTAAAGCACTGAAGGTGGCTATAGATTATAAATCCTAATTTATTTAAACATATATGAAGAAATGGGGAAGAGTCAGATCTTTCTGTGCTCGAACACATGGAAAGGACCAAAAGAAACATGAAAATCCTATCTACTTCTATAATTCTTCTTTCTGCAGTATTTCTATTTAAATTTAAAAAGTGTGGAGTGTTCCGCTTACATATTAAGAATTGTCATTATCAGCATAGGAGCTCCAGAGAGGTTTGTTGGTGGAGAAGCGAATTGATCTAGACTTGGAATTTCATTGTTCTAGTTAAAAATGAGAGGCTTTGATAATGGCAGCTCTGGCAAAGGAATCAGGTGAGAAAACTGGAAATATTAAACTTATTAATGAAATGGCTTACATGCTGTATAAATTACCTTTTGGTCTGCTAAGCACATGTCTTCATTAGGCTTCTTTAGTTCCTTTGCCATTTCTAATTCTAATCTTCGTTGCTCTAGTTTACGCTCTTTATTTAATCTTTTCTCATCGCGTTTTTCTTGCTTCAATCGTTCTTTTTCCTTAAAAAGAAAATCATGTCCACATATTCTCCTTAATCATTATACATGTTTGAAAAAACTAGTTAAAATTTAAAAAGTGATTAAAGTGTTATTATTTCCATGAACAGAATTCTCTTAGGAAGTTTACGAATAAACTTAGAGTTACATAGAAACAATGACTTATTTTGCTTTTTACTATTTATACTCTTTGAATTTCAAAAAATTTTATGACTGTATATTTAATATTAGATTCAACCCAGACTATTCTATTATTCGAAATTTGTTCAATCCTTTGCCAAGTTATGAGAATACTTATTAAAAAAAGAAGGCACATAAAAGGCACACGGGCAACTACATATTTATAAAATAAAGTTAACCAGTATTAATGAAAGTTTTTGTGTGTCTCCAGGAAGCAAAGGAGGATTTACAGCAGGAAAGTGGAAGTAACATGCTTGAATTTGCAAAGCAGTTCTTTCAAAGTGAATTAGCTAGTCTTAAGATTGTACCAGTGGTGAAAGAAAAATATTATTCATCACCATAAATAACACTTAAGAGAATGTAAAACAGGTTCTGAAAGCAATTGCAAAAGCATTCAAAAATGTTTTGGTAATGGCCACAATAGGGAAATAATCCTCTTGTCTCCCTGTTGTAGGGAATGACTTTCTATACGAAGAGATTTTCTATTATAATACAATTACCATTACTTTATTGTCATAATCTCAAATAAAATTCTCATTTATTTAGAAGAGAAAGAAGAATCATCAAGTAATTCTACCTACTGCGTCACACATCCTACATACTGCTGATGGGTTTACTTTTGTAAGGATGATCAGATCTCTTCCTTGATTAAAAATCTTACAATTTTCCACCAAAATAAAGTCTAAGTCCTTACTTCTGAATTTGACTCTCTTCTTTTCCAACCTTATCTCTCACTTTTATATTCTGTGTAGATGCAGAATTTGCTATTTCTGATGAACACTTGTTTCCTTATCTCCTTATATTGGTTCACTCCATTTAAGAAGTTCATTACTCCCACTTTTTTTTTTTAATTATTTTTTGAGCCAGGGTCTCACTCTGTTGCTCAGGTTGGAGTACAGTGGCATGATAATAGCTCACTATAACCTTCAACTTCTGGGCTCAAATGATCCTTTTGCCTCAGTCTCCCAAGAAGCTAGGACTATAGGCATGTGCCACCAGGTCCAGCTAAGTTGCCCAGGCTAGTCTTGAACTCCTGGCTTCAAGTGATCCTGATTCGACCTTCCAAAGTGCTAGGATTACAGGCATGAACGACCACACTCAGCCCCTATTACTAATTTCTATTTATTCTCATAGCTCTTAACTATAATTTTCACATAACACTTATTGCTTTTTGTACTATATCAGTATTAAATATTTGTGTCCATATCCTAATCATCTCCATTTCAATTACCACTGGTAAGTAAGCACCTGACTGCTGTGGGAGGGAAAGGCCAAGAGGGAGAAAAAGAGAGGCCGGAAAGGAAATGTAGCCAGAGGGAAAGTATACTGTGTTTAAAAATTTCTAGAAGTTTCAAGACTAAGGGTAGTTTGCAGGTTGAGTAGTTGCTGACTATTATGATAGAGAGCCAGAAGCCACATCACAAGGGCCTTTTTATATGAAATGTACAAGTTAACTTGTTCATTTTTATACTGCCTATGAATTTCTGGGTTACTGATTCATGTAGACATTTGGGAGGACAAGTAATAAGGAAACTTTTGAAGATTGTTGACACCAAAAAAGTTGTACAATTAATTTTATTAATTATAAACTAAAAAGCAGTTTCTGAGCTTTTAATGACATGAAATATACATACCAGTAACATTCCTACAATGCAGGTGGAGATTTTCAAATCAAATTATCAAGGAAAAATTTGAAGTACTCTTACTACTAACTCTTACAAAAGGGTAGTAGAGTCATCGGTAGAACAATTTTTTTCCCTAGAATTGGATTTCCAATTCTTAGACACATGAAATGTTGTTCTAAGATCTTTTATAAAAGAAGGAAAGATTTAAATTTTTGGTTTCTCACAGGATAATGAATTAGGATCGTCAGTGGAAGCAAGCATATTAAATATCTCTTACAGATTTCAAAGTAGCTGGTGTAAAGTTTTCTACTACAGTCATGTGCTACATAATGACATTTTGGTCAATAATGAACCACATATACAATGGTGGCTATACCAAATAGCCTAGATGTGTAATAGTTTATACTATGTAGTTTTGTGTAAGAACACACTGTGATGTTTGCTTAATGATGAAATTGCCTAACAATGCATTTCTCAGGACATATCCACATCATTAAGCAACACTGTATATGGGACTAACCCAAACTTAATGATGTTCACAACAGTAATTGTAATAACTGAGACTATTCTACTAGTCACTAAGATTGTTGACAACAGTTACCACTTCTTTTCAAAAAGAGAGAAAGAGCCCATGTGACACATGCACTTTTCACTGTGCCAGTTTCCCATTGGTAGCAATCCTGGGGGTACCTACACATGTCACAGATACATGGGCAATGAGGTAGAATGCATTGAATGCCATGAGATAAATATGGATTATATTCTCGGACTATGAATTTTACCAGGTGACATGCAACATTTTTTTCCAATAAAAAAAGCATGGCTATAATATTGGAATAGAATGCAAAGGTCACACCAATATTTAGGATAAAATGGAGATTTCCAAGAAATCTTAGCAATTTATGGGGTCTTTATTAGTTAAAGACAAGCGTCCATTCTTGTCTACTGTTAGGAGTACTTTAATGGAAATATGGAGTCTCTCAATTTAGTATGAATGGTTTAGAACTAATATAAATTCTATGGTTCTGGTACAAGATGACTCTCAAAGAATCAGAGCTTCCAGGGTACCCTCAACCACCAACTAAAATTTAGGATGGCATATAAAGTCAGTCACAATCTAGCCCCACACAAGTTCTAGTATCATATCTCATGATTCTCAGTGCATTTCCCACACTCCAGCCACACCGTGTGACACAGTCGTGTGGAGAAGCCAGCATATAGCCCTGTTGAAGGTAATGCATGGATGGTGATGACGAAACAACAAAGCCAGGATGGGTGTGCACACAAGGTTAAAACTGGCTAAACCACTTGCTGTGCCTCTTTCCCTGGTTCTGGTTAGTCACAGCATTGTACCTTTGCATATGCTACATGCTCTGAGCGGAATCTGTATAATGCCTGTTTTTTTTTTATTCTTCCCACAACTACTTCAAGCATTTTAATACTTCTCGTGTTTGAGCTTTCATATAACTCAGTATAGCATTTATTGTACTGTGTAACAATTATCTATTTAAAGTTGATCTCTTCCAGTTGAGTGTGAGCTTCTCTTCTAGAAGGCAGAGGAACTAACTTATTCAACTGTTTCTTCATGGACCTATTCAATTCCTGGCAGTACAATTTGTTGGACACCTCAAGAAAGTTTGTAATGATTTTATCTTTCCCTGACTCTCAAGCCTGTATCAGTTCAACTCTGCTCTCTCACTAATCTCCCTGATCTAAATATTTTCTTATTTCCAACTATAATAGTTATCATATGAGTAATGAACATATTCAGTATGCCACGGTATATAAAAATTATTTATTTAAGCATTTACTAATTTGCTGAATGATTAATTCTTCAAATGACACAAAAATAAAGATAGGGTAACATTTGAACCACTCATTAAACATATATAATAGGCAATTTTTTCTTTACTTTTTATATTTCGTTCTGTGGACAAACATAATTGATGTCTTCCATTTTCCGTTATATACAAACTTTAAATCCAAAAGTGGAGTTCAATATATTTATTAATCTTTAGATTACATTTAGAAACTTTAAAGTATCTAAAATATATTTCTAACATCTACTTCAACATTAACTTCTTAGCCACTTTAATGGCATACGTTGTGATTTAATATGCTTGCGAATAGTCCTCCTCATAAAAATTAAACAGACTTCTTATTATCTGACAATTTTTTCAGAATCTAAAGTTTGAAGTGGCAGTGCTACTGTAGGCCAAATTTGAAGATGTGGAAATTTGAGTAGTATTTTCTCTTTTAGACTCAGCATAATGCTTGGAAATGCAATATACTTACCCACTTTTTACCTAAGCCTTTTCGTGATAACTTAAGTTGCCATATTTGATCTTACATCTAATTTTTGTAATACTATATTTTATTGCCATACCAAATATTAGGATTTCACAATAGAATATTCTGTTTTCACAAAGTCAGTTCACAACAGACTTTTGATTTATCAGAAATAATACTTATTTTACCTATCATAATATGAAAGAATTATTAAAACATATTTTATGTTAATATTGGTTAAATTGCAGGGTAATAACTTAGACTGCCTACAATTGACTAAAAAATAGAGCTCTAGAGTATATTTTAGATTGACGATAAGTAATTACAAACAGATTAGTATGCCTCATTCATATTTTTTTGTCTTCTTCCCTCTTCTTCTACCTACCTTTCGAGCTGTAGAAATTCTTACAACAAATTTGGATTCTTGGATTATAAATCACTTATAACTAAACATCTTTTTTTATTCTAATTATAGTAATGGGATTTTTATATCAAAATTTTACTAATATTTTAGTTAAGAAGTCAGTTAAAATTTCATTTCAAACATTTGCTGATAGCCAACACATTAAATTTAGATTATCGTAAAAAGTCTAAAATATACAAGGTGAAAATGTAAACACTAATTTTTTTCTCACATGAAAAGGTTATTTTTAGGGACTCTAAAAGCATAAGTTAAAGTATTTCCAGAATTCTACAGAACAATAACAAATAAATGAATAAATTTATTCTATTTTAAGTTTAAAAACCAAACAATGAATGTGGCAGAATGATCTATTATTATAAAATTTACAACTTATAAGACTGCAAAAGAGGTCATTTTTAAGACATCAAGTTGCAAAGATGCCTATGATTTTTGCATTTTATGATTCTACAGGGTCTCTTAGGTGTTTGTTCTGGGCATAATTAGGAGAATACATTTCTTTGACAGCAACTTGTACTCAAATTTAAAAGACATAAATATAATTTAAGAGACAGGTTTGCCTCAGGGTGTTAGAAGAATAAAATTTTAAATAAGATTAATAATACAAGCCATTTATAGAAGGCAGATATAAATAACAAAAATGATACTGATATGTGAGTCATACATTGAATATGAATAGAACAATCAGGTAATTTTTTAAGAAGGTCGTATTATTTTTCCATTTTAATTTTACATAAAAATATGAAAATTAAATTTAAACAAAGGAAATAACTATGAGTCACATGATTAAAGAAATCCAAATGTACTTCTTATATTTTATAGGTATAAAATAATTATATTTAAAAAGAATAAAACCTTCCAGTTATCATGTTTTCTTAAAACCCACCAAAGAATTACATAAAAAAATTTTGTACTTACTTTAGATTAACTATCTTTAAATATTATATAGAATAGCTATGGTTATATAAATGTTTCCTAAATTAAAATGGTTAATAATTCTTGAGTCGGATAATTACAAATTTTAATATATTAAATTAATAACAATGCTTTCCAAAATCTTCTGTTATATGCCATTTAATGTTGTATTGAATAATGTGTAAAATAATTGATATTTTTTAAAGGTAATTTAATTTTAAAATTGAAATGAAGTACACCTGTATAAGTATTGCTTAAGTATATTTACTGTCTTTAACTGAAAAATAAGTTTGCTTAAAAAAACTGTCTACCTGTGTAATTCTACTTTCTATTTTCATTTTTCATTAAATAATAACATGTAAGCATAGGATTATGAAATATTCTCATGACTTGAATCACTGGGGGGCTATGCATTTTTTTCTACTTTCAATTTGTTTATTAGATGACTTCTGAAACCTAGACTACTCTCTTCTATTTTATGGTTTTATCTCCTAAAGTGCTGACACAGTCATTCTGTGATTGATGCATGTTTAACAACCTTTTGTAGTTTATTGATCCTTGAGGAGACATACAAAAGACTCTGTTACAATTACTATGGTTGATTATTCAGTTAATATGAATGGAGTGATTATAAATTTGTGACTGGTATAGTCTGAAGTTTTTATAACTGAAACAGGAGATTTTGAGTTAAATGTTAACTTTCTCATGTTGCATAAATCAACCTTATTTCTAGTGATTAGTAATAATGAAAGCAGATGTATTTCATATTACTTGAATAATACTAGGAAATAACAAGCCTTTTTTATTCATGAAGCTAAACACTATTCTTTCTTATATTATGAAAACATTTATGAACTATGATGATACACTAATGGCCCTTTAAAATTAATATAACAATTGAGATAATTTACATAAATCTGAATTTTTAAATTATACATTTATATAAAGAAAAACTACAAAGATTAGATTTCTAAACTAGAGAACTAAAGGAAATTTGGGATTTTTTTAGTGAAAAATATATTGAGGTAATACCAAATCAAAAAGATTGGTGTAGTACATACAAAAGAATCACACAAGTAGTATTTGTGTTACCTTCTTACTTTGATGGATGGGGGAGTTTCTTAGAATAATTTCAGATGTTATAGAAGATTTTTAACTAACAAGGTGAAAACAATTTGCTTTTATAACCTCATTCTTTAAATACTAGTCAGAATATTTGTATTTTTGTTATCCTATTTTTCTTTCTTCCCAATCTAATAATTAAAGATCTAAAGGTATTAAAGTTTAGAATCAAGAGTTACACATAATCCAATTCAGAATTTTGAGCTGTCCCGGCCTAAATGTCATATGGCCTTCATTTTATAGTACAGTTTATTCTTTAACTAGTTAATAACGAAAAAATTAAAGTTTGGGCTACCTATTAGGAGGTAATGGGTGGCAGCATATGAAGCCAAAATATGCCCATTATTGACATTTCACTAGCTATATCTTGTGCATGTTAAGTAATAATGAGGAAATAGGCAAGTACGTATAGAATTGTTTTGTTAATACTGAGGTGCAAGTTTACAGAAAAGGCCAGGTGAAAGTTTGGATTGTACAGAATATGCCATTTTTTTAAGAGACAGAGTACTGTTCTGTTGCCCAGACTGGAGTGGAATGGTACCATCATAGCTCACTGTAATCTTGAACTCCTGGCCTCAAATGATCCTCTCCCCTCAGCCTCCCAAATAGCTAGAACTACTGGGATGTACCACCACACCAGGCTAATTTTTAGGTTTTTTTAGAGACGGAATCTTCCGATATTGCCCAGGCTGGTCTCAAACTCCTTGCCTCAAGAAATTCTCTGACCTCGGTCTCCCAAAATGTTGGGATTACAGGGATGAGCCACTACACCTGGCTAAAATATGCCTTGTTATTGCTTACTTGCTTATACTCTTAAGTTTTATCTGTATGATATGATTACTGCATCTTGAATATTCTTTTTGTTTTTCTCATAGAATCTAATTTAATCCTAGGAAAACCACAGCTTCAGAATTTAAGAAAATACTTAGTTGATCACAGATCTATACAGCTGCCATTCATTAGAGGAACACAATTTAAAATCATAATGACTGATATAACCATCCAGTCTGTGAACTGTCCTGTTCACAGGTCTATGGCTATCAAAGGATAACACTTTAAGAATTCACTTTTATCTATGAGATTTTCTCAAACATTCTACTTAAGGATTATTTGTGATATATGTTATTATATTGTTATTTTAAGTAATAGTTCCTTGAATGCTTGACCTTAACAAAAGAAAAATGCCTAGAATAAAATCAAATCAAAAGATTTTATTATTATACAAAGTGAATTACATAGATAGAAAAAAATAATATACTCATTCTTTAATAATTTTGTTTTGTCCTTAATTTGTTTTTTTAATTCAACGACTGTCACTTTCATTTTAATGCATTCACTCATTCATTATTTCAACTACAATTTTTTACACTACGATATACTTGGTTCTAATCAAAGTACTGGCAGTAAAATGGTAAACAAGACATAGAAGAATTCTATCCTCATAGATTTTACATTGTGGGAGGAAATAGATCATAAACAAGTAAAAAATAAACAAGATGATGAAATGGAGTTCCAGAGGTGGGATGTAAGAAAAGGCAAAATTAGGTGTTCTGGGAAGACCTCTTTGACAAGACAACATCTGACTGGTGACTGAACAACAAACAGGAACCATTTGAGTATGTGGTAGAAGAACAGCAATACAGTGTTGAGGACTAAGAAGACAACAAAATGAATGGAATATAGTGTATAAGGGACAAGTTGGAGTGGGAGGCAGAGGTCAGAGGATGTGGGATTGCTATGTCATGGTGAGGAATTTGGACTTTATTACAATTGCAATGAGAAGCCACTAGATAGTGTCAGGATACGACCTGGCTTATTTTTTGAAAAAATCATTCCAGCTGCTCTGTGGAGAATGCATAGGGAATGCTGAAGGAAGCAATAATGAAAGCCGGGAAACCAGGCTTTTTAAGCTATTATGATTTAAACTATTACTTTATGTATATATGCACATATTTGCTTTATTTTGCTTTAATATTTTAAACCAAATATTAGCATGTATGCCTTGCCACTTCTTTGAAATTACTAATGCTTAACGTGGGGAGCTCTGTTAAGAATTTCTATTGCATCAATATAGGTGGATTAATTTTCCTTTAGCTTCTTCTCACATTATCTGGTATTTGTTTTTATAAGTACTTTAGATTTAAGGGTGAGTATTCTATATTCTATTCATGCTTCTTTTTTCTCAGGATGCAAATAGCTAGGAAAGGTAGAGCTATACCTTCAAGTTTTATTGGAAGCACTGTACCTGATGCACTTTATCATGTTCCCCTGAAAGGTGCTCTTGGGCTTTGAAGGATTCTTAGACTACCTAATTTTAATTAGCTTTATTTATCCTGTGGCTGCCAACTTCCACTCAACATAGATCTCATCCACCTCTCTGTAGCAGCTTTTCCTACTCTCTCCTTAGGCCATAGTTGGCAAGTAGGAAAAACCAATGGGAAGGTTCATGTCTTTGGGCCTTCGGGGTATCTCTTTCACCTGAGTATTCACTCTCTTAGATGATCTTATTCTTACTATTTTCTTAGCTCTTTCCTTCTACTAAATCCTAGTATGCCTGGAGATAATGCTCTTGTCTTTATCCTTTCTCCCCGCCAGGAAAAAACCAGAATGACAAGCATTGGTTCTCTTTGTTCTTTCTGGTAAAAAGAGTTATTTGTCTCTTGAGGGATTTTCCAGGTCTTTTGTCTGAGTTATTAATTGCTCCCTCAGTTATCTCCATCTTTCCAGACTGAAGAAAATTAGGTTCTGCTTTCAGGATTTTAATTAATCCCCTTCCTGACTCTTTCCACTACTGTGCTGCTCCAGAAGGGAATAGAGAGGGCAGTCATGCCAATTCCTAAGATACATTACCTCTTCCTTTCCCTGGCTGTCATTTTTCAGAGATTATGGTTATAATTCCATGCATAGATATATAGATTCTATTATTATGTTAGGTGTAGAGGGTGTCAATGGGCCTTGGATAATCAACAGGTTGGGGAAAAGAGATAGCAAGAAAAATGTGAGGCCAAAACTTCCATAAAGTTTAGGAGAGTCACAGAAAGTGATTGCTATAATGTATGTTACATGCTATGTTACATGCTGTAATTTACACTTATAGATAATCCATGTTAGCAGTTCCTAACCCTGTCCATGCATCTTGCTAGGCCCATTCTTTATAACAAACACATATGTAGTAAGTAAATGTATTAAATAAATACTATGTGGTACCAGGCACTGTTCTAGGAACTTTACACACACATTTACACAAACACACACCCATTTATTATCACTACAACCCTATGAAATAGGAGTTAGTATTATCTTCATTTTATAGACAAAATGAATCACAGAGAGGTTAAGTAACTTGCCCAAGGTCATACAACTGCAAAGTACTAAAATCAGAGTTCAAATTCAGGTAATTGGGCTACCTTGTCCATGTTCCAAAACAATGCACATATTGTTTCCACATACCAAAAATCTAGATTCCTAATTTAAGCCAGAGCTGAGACCAAAATACCAAAATATAGTACCATTCTCATGAATTCTCATGTATTAAATTCTAATCTCACTTAATAATCCCACAGTCCTAGGAGGTAGATATTATTTCTCAATTTTAAAGAAATAAAAGAGGTAAAGCAAGTTAGTGGCAGAGCCAGGAGGGAAATCTGAGTCTTTCAACCTCCAAAACCCTGGTTATAATGACCACACCGCTACTGAACTGTTTTAATGCAGAATGTACTCCTTTGTAACATATATTTTAATCCTTTAACTGATTTCTATCAAATTCTAAATAAGCTCATTTTGATTTATTGCAATAATTTTATAATTCTGAATTATCTGTTAAGTGTCTATTTTAAGGAAAATACTTAGGCCTAATTTTACACATAGAATCCTAAAGAATAATACTGAGGGTAGAAGTCCATGGTTGGAATGATTAGTATTTGAATTAGGACACATAGGACTTATCTAGGCACACTGTAATATTAGTTTTGTGAAACTCTGGTTATAATAATAAATAGCTACTTTTAACCAAACCAATGTCACCAAAAAAAAGATAATTAAAATCTGAGCCAGGAAAATTAACACATATATTGGAACCCATTCCTATGTATTTTTATGTCCTAACACTCAGTTACTATCTCTAATCTTTGGTTTGCTGATGAAAGCCAGTAAATCATGACAAATCCATACTCTGAAAAATTTATATTTAGAAAAGTCAATGCTTTAGGAAAAAAATATTAATTTATAAGGCAATATTTTTTCTAGAAACATCACTTACTTCTGCTTTTTTACGAGCTTCTATAGCTTTCATAAGCATCATATGTTGTCGCCTTCGCTCTCGTTCCTATTAGGCCAGATAAAATTAGGGAAATAACTCAACCGCAGTTAACAGTTTGATTTTCAAATGGAAAAACAAACAAACAAAAAAACCCCAAAAAACTTATTATAGCATGTTTAGCATTTATAGACAAGTCACAGTAAATACTAAATATAAGACAAGAATGGCCAGTCTGTGCATGTTTTAGTTCAGGTTTAGAAAGCGAATACAAGAACAATCAAAAGCAAAAAGGTAAAGCAATGAACATGGAGACAGTGTAAACAGAAGCATACAAGATTTACTTATGGTCAGTTGTGATGCTCCTTCAAAAGCTGGCAGAACAAAAAGCATAAATGGTTGGCTGGAACAGGTCAGTTACCTTACATCTGCTATTTGAAGAACCATAAATACTTACTATGGCCAATTAAACTAAAGGTTGTATTCTTAAATTTTTAGATCAGGAAGAAATTGATTTATAGTCATTTTCACTAAATGCTTTTAGAATTGGTTATTTTTATTTCAAGGACAAAATCATTTTGTAAATCCAATAAGACGCCACCAAATTAGAAAGTTTTTTTTAAATGCTTTTATACCAATTTAGTTAAACTAGTCTTGTTTCATCTGTAACACCAATGAAATGGGATAGTCCTAGTTACTGATGTCTGCCACTTGATGCACTATTTAAAGCCACAGAAGCTGCACCATGGGCTAATAAGTAGAATCTGAAAGGAACAGTATGAAAATAAGGCAAGCACTAGCTTAATTTGATAATCTCACTTTATTTTAAAATTTAAAAAATCACATATTTATAATATCAGATCAATTTTTTAAAGTATATTTGGTCCCCTCAAAGGGATATTTCTAAAATTATTTCTAAAATTTGTCTATAAAACCAGAATATATTAATATTTCATATTCTCTCATCAAGCAAACTCAAAATTCCCACTGTATTCAATGGCAGTTTTGCATCTAGAATGATGGGAGAATATGGGTCATAATTGTATCTAATCGTATAGTGATCCAACTTTCCTTGTGACATCAGTAATGTAAATTTTTGGAGAGTAGCCTTATTTAAGGCTTGTACAATTCAGTGAAAAATCTTGGAGATGCATCATACTTCTTTGTAGACAGACAAGCAGATGTATGCAATGCACTGTGCTGTAAAGCCATGCAGCAGTATGTAATATGACAGCAGCCAGTGCTACACTTTATGCATTGCTATGACAACCATATCACAACCAAATCACAATGCGGTGTTAGATGTACAAAAATAAACATACCCATACCATATCTAGTCTATGCCTCTCCAACTCCTGGTAGAAAGAGTTGGCACAACATTATGAAACAGAAATCACAGAGTCATAAAACCAATTTTTAACCCCCCAAAAGACACCAATACCAAAGCAAGGCAATCAACTGTAAGATGAAGGAAAAACTTAAGCAGAAATTATATCAGAAATTTTTAAAGAAAATATTTTGAAGACTTCCCCCAAATAGGTTTAAGCAATATTGTGAAATGTACATTTCAACAGTTAAATAACTATATGTATACAGACCTGATGTTTTAGAAGAACGGCTTGTTGTCTTCTCATTTCTTTTTCCTTAAAAATAAGAAACTTTTAATATATGATTTTTAGGGAAGATTTAGAACATGCCGAAAATACTAAAAGTGCCTTTTCTGAGATTCTGTAGTCTTCCATTAGATTGAACCATATGAAATTGCCAATATTCAACTATCTTTTACCCAGAAATGGTAATCCAATTTCGCATGGTTCTACCTAATACTTACATAAAAATCATAGCAAGAATCTTTCCTCAGTAGCCATTTCATCTTAAAATTCAATGAATGACCTACCAGCACACTTCTATGGCACGCACATTCACTGAACCGACTCGCTAGATGGTCAGAGCATAGGTAGAACTCGCACATGTATTTTAAAATTAATTTAATACATTATGGTGCAATTCTCAAGTCTAGCTGATTAGAACTCTCTTCACTATAAATATAAACTCAACGTACTCTAACATTTTTTCATTTCTATATACTGCATATGAATGAAAGTGACAAAGATTATGATTGGTTTGAGATTTTCATGCCCACCTATGACTCAGGGCACCATCTCAAGGGGATGGAGCTTAATGTAAACCATTCTAGGAATGTCACCAATTTTAATATTTTTATAAAGGTAAAATCCAGATGAAATTAATCTTAAGGGCAGGCATGAAAAGAGCTAGAAATCTAAAAAATAAAGTATTATAGAAAAGATGACAAGCAGTTCTCTAGCTTTATGAGGTATAGTTGTGGTGGCTGTTTCTAGTAACAGCAGGTTTGCTCAGCTGCCCCCTTGCAATATTCAGTTATCAGAATTGGAAGGTAAGGAGTGGGTGGGGAGGAGAAGGAACAACTCTCATGTGCTTCATGCCAGAAAAACAAAATGAAAACACCCCCAAACACTTGACCTTAAAATAATTAACAAGGGCTAATTTTATTATTGGTAAATAACAGTTGATAAAATTTGGTTTTTGTTTCTGTAGGCTTTTCAATTTTAATAGATGAAACAGGTGCTGGATATTAACAAAGAGAAAGTTAAAAGGGGAGAATCAGATTTGAGACACAGTTCGAAACATAAACATCAATGACATACAAAATAGTTTTGGGAGGATCATTCTTATCCAGCAAAATTATATGCAGGTATTAAGCAAAAGTTTGCATTTCTGATTTGATATTTCATATTTAAAGAGCTCAAGGCATCACATAAAACTGTATAATGAAAAAAAAGTATACATACAATATACATACAAATAAAGGCACACATTATACACATGTTGTATCTGCTAAACATATTTTTAGATAGCCATTGAAGAAAGCTATTTTTGTCATGTAATGGATGCTGGTATAACATATAGTTTTTATTTTTGAAAAATAAAAACTCTGATTCTCATCTAAACTAACCTTTATTCGTTTCTCGGCCTCCAATAATTTGGCATTTGCCGCTTCTTCCTTCTTTTTCTTTTTAGCCTGTGCATGCAAAACAGGTCTCAAAGTCATGCAACAGCACCACTACAACTTGCAAACAATCTCAGACTTGAAATGAAGCTACATGTCTCACAACGTACAAAACGATATGTAACATACATGTAGACAATTACAGATTTCCCCCAGTTAATTCTATATTTAACATACTAGTTTTGTGTCTAAATTATAGATTAGCATTAAAATATACAAAATTTAATAGATTCATAAGAATATGGCAGCTTTTCTTCTTCTGGCTCTGTTAAAAGTTGAAATAATTGAGTGTTTATGTTATTTTTGCTATTTATTGCTTTTTTGATTTTAAAATTAAAATGTAATCACTGTAAAAATTCAGAAAACAAGATAGATTTTAACTGATAAATAAAAATTATATCAAGAATAAATCAGTAATATTTAAAAATGTACATCTACTTTATTTGAAATTTCTTTTTAATATTTGAAATTTGAGATAAAGAAATCCATTATTTGGCTATATAAACTAAATGAAACATATTAAATCTGATTTTCCTGATCACTGTATATTGTGGTTAATTCAAGTGTTTGTTTTTTAACAGAATGGAAACTTGTACTCTTTCATATAGCATATTTTGACAATCAAGATCATGCTATCAAACGTGAGCTTCATAATCTTAAAGTCATTAACTAGCTAGTGTTTTCTTAACTATCTAGCAATTGTTGTCGATTTGCTTTAAAACAGAAATATTTTCGATTTAGGGGTTTTAAAATTAATTTGAAATGGGTAAGAAAATACGTGTGTATGTCTAGAAAGAAAAAAACTAACATAGAAAACCTCAGCTATTTGGAGTCCTCAGGGAATAAACTGTTTTCTAAAGAATAATTTCCTGAATAGCTGAGAGGTTACAATAATTTTAAACATTAAAAGTTTATTTTCATTGTTTTGGATGGAAATAATTTTGAGACATATGCTTGCTTAGACACAGTACACTAAACATAATTTGGCTTTTTCTTGATGACTCAGGGCAATTATTCTGAATATCAGTTATTATACTGCACAGTTCCAAAGAGTAATACCTTTGGGCGATTAAGGTGTTGAAAATTGCTTGCTATTCAACTAAAAGATTATAGACTGTTGCTAGGCTTTTGAGTTCTTATATATGCTAGCTGGTGTTTTTCTGTATTTTCCCTTGCTGTCTTGTGGCTATTTTGCTGTTGCCAATATATGTCTTCTATCCCTATTCTAATCAGCCTACAGGAAATGGGGATATGCCAGAATATAGAAAAACAATCTGGTAAAACTGTTTCTACATTTAAAATTTATATTTATAATCTATCATGGGATTAGGAAAAAAAGCCAAAAAATTTACTTTCATTTTTGGAATGTTTACTTTTGTAAATGTTTGTTTCTAAGTTAAAAGTAATATCTGACAATAAGCCCTAATGACTTTTCTATAAGTAAAGAAAAGGAAGTTCTTGTATGAAAGTAAAGAGTTTTAGCACATGAATTTCATGACAAATATATTGGCTGCTCAGCAGTTTTCCTATACCTTTGTCTCTCTTCCTCGGTTTTTACCGTAAGAATTAGATGAATTTGCAAAAATTAAAGGTTCAGATAGTCGTACCCTATGCATTATGTCTAAAGAGAATTTCTGATGAACAAATTAATTTATATTAGTGGAAAGAACATGTAGGCAAGATTTTTATTTTGTAGACTTTAAAATATATGACTATATTACTTTAATTATATTAAATTTGAGAAATATACCTCTAGAATTTGTTGCGCTCGAAGTTCTTTTTCCATTCTGATTTGCTGTATTCTCTTAATTTTTTCCTGTAGAAAAAGTTATGATAATTTAAGATAATAAAATAAACTAAATATTTAGGTAAAGAGTATTTAAGTGGAATCAAATAATTTCAGATATAAATTCTTTTTTTTTTTTTTTTTTTTTTTTTGAGACAGAGTCTCACTCTCTTGCCTGGAGCGAGTGCCGTGGCATCAGCCTAGCTCACAGCAACCTCAAACTCCTGGACTCAAGCAATCCTACTGTCTCAGCCTCCCAAGTAGC
>CAUYSK010097995.1:0-28078 GCA_963575035.1 Avahi laniger | reverse complement strand
GATTGTTTGAGCTCAGGAGTTCAAGATCAGCCTGAGCAAGAGCGAGACTCCATCTATACTAAAAAATAGAAAGAAATTAGCTGGACAATTAAAAAATATATAAAAAAAAATTATTCAGGCATGGTGGCGCATGCCTGTAGTCCTAGCTACTCGGGAGGCTGAGGCAGAAGTATTGCTTGAGCCCAGGAGTTTGAGGTTGCTGTGAGCTAGGATGACGCCACGGCACTCTAGCCCGGGCAACCGAGCCAGACTATGTCTCAAAAAAAAAAAAAAAAAAGAACAACTAATGCCATTATTAAGAATCAATAGCAGTAACTTTGAGACTCTACCTATACCAGTGTCCTATGGAAATATTTAATAGGAGTGAGTTAATATATGTAAAGTGTCTGGTACCTATTAGGCATATTAACAGTAAGCACTATGAAGTTATCAGCTAAACTAATAAAGTTACAGGGCCAGAAGGGAAAAGAGGAGCCTGTCAACTTCCTCACCCCAATCCAATCACAAGTATGCCTTCCCCATCCCTCCAAGAAGCTCAAGCTGGGATCCCAGTCCTCTGTCCTTGAGGCTCACTCCACTCACCTGAATGGGAATAGTAAAACATACCTTATAATAAGCATTCACTATACCTCATGAGCTTGGCAACTTCCTTTACTCATTGGTGGAAATGAGGCCACCTTCTTCAAAAGAGGAGCCACACTGGGGTACTCATTTGATGCATTAAATGAAATTCAAATAAAGTATTTCCATTAAGTCATGAAATTGCCCATTGAAAATTCACATTATCAACTGCTTGGCCAATAGAATATGGCAAACATGATGCCATGCCAGTTTCCAGTTTCTTAAGAAACTCACAGCTTCTACTTTCTGTCTCTTGGAATGCTCACTCTTGGAACGAGGCCACCACCCCATAAGGAAGCTCAAGCAGCCAGTAGAGAGACCAACATGGAAAAACACGGGTGCCCAGCTAACAGCCAACACCAACTTGCTGGCCACGTGAGTGAGCCACTTTGAAAATGAATCTCCCAACCCCCAATCAAGACACTGCAACGGACACTATGTGGAACAGGGACAAGCTGTCCCTGCCAAGCTCTGTTTAAATTGCAGATCTGTGAGCAAAATAAATAACTATTTTAACTACCCCCCTCCCCAAACACACTATCTTAATAAAACACAGGACTATGCTCAGGTTCTAATTAGTCGATATTTCTGAACTATATTTTTAAGAAATGGGTGCATATTTCAAAAGAAGCAACCCCAAAATAACCAGGCATAACCATTTTTCCTTTTCTTGAAAGTGCAAGGTCAGTCCCCCCTGGGAACTTTTGCAGGACTAACACCTAATATTATTTGGGCTAGTTAACAACCAGCCCAAATAACCAAAATTAATGTATCCCCCAACTCTTCATCCTATAATGTTCTTGTAAACAAAGCTGCACTGACCTACGATATTAAAAATAAACTTTTTTTTTTAGATTTTTAAAAATAAGAGCCAGTTCCTTTAGTGCTTTTTAACAATCCTATGGTCTGCTTGAGAAACATGCATGTTTATAAACCCAACCAACAATCCTAAAGGCAGTATAGCAAATAGGCAGCTACGTAATCATACGGAGTGGCTGTCTCAGAACAGAAGGAATTCAATGTAAGCAAGATGTGAGAGATGGGGTACACTACACTTGAAGTTTCATTTATCCAGAGATTTACACTAGCGGTTTCGGAAGGTCTTATTTCTATCAGATTTTAAACTCCTTTGAGCCTGGACTGCATCTAATCTTCACATTTACCACCAACAACCACAAACCAGGCCTCACTAGAAAAACTACCAATATGCATTTCCAGGCACTGGAATAGAGCTCAGGGAGAAAATGAGGAAACAAAGTTTTCCCACAGGAGAACAACGTATCCATGTAGGGCAAAGAGGGAAAGTCAGGAAAACTAAAGGCAAAGCTCAGTTCGAATTTTTCATCTGCAGAGTCCCAGTGCAAGAGGCTATTTTAAAATCTTTTATATTCTTGAATGAGCATTCGCATGTGTTTTTGCTAACAACTATTTTGGAGTGAGCTGAAGATTTGGATTAAAGAATAAGCAAAGCTATGTGAACGAAGGCAACCCAAGACAAGAAGGCATCTTTGACAGAAGCATTCACTTCACTCTGGGCCCTGAGCAACCCTAAAATCCCAGCCGTCACAGAGTCCTAAACCCCCGGGGATGTTCTGACTCGATCTCACAGCTGGGAAGACGGAAAGCACAAGATCTCAATAGCAACTTAAAACTCCAGTGCTTGATCATTACCATGACACAACTTTTAAATGGTCACTACACCCCTCAAATAGCTGATATTTTCATCATGGTTTAAATGACCAGGCTGATGCTCCAAAAATGTGTGAGAAAAGACTAATTTTAAATAAGCAACCAGTTTTTTTCTATTCCAGGCTTCAACTGTAGAAATCTATTTTCAAATTTCAAAAAAATACTTTGGGCAAGAATTTTTAAAATCCGATGAGAAGAAACTCCGAGGTAATAACCAGGCCTCGCTTTGAGGAACCAGGGTCACCAGAGGCCCGCCTCTCTTTGTCCGCATCCACCCTGGACTTACGAATGGCACCCCTCACTACTGCAGTCTGGCTTCCCACCAAGTCCTCAAGAAATGATTTACTAAGTTCAATCAAGTAACCAGATTCTATGAAATAATAAAAGGAAAATGGAGTTCATGACTGAAATCAAGCTGGGCGGATACATAAAGAGTCTTTTGTTAATAACGGTACAAGGGAATGCAAATGAAGACAGGCTTCACAAGGAATTTGGACATCCTAATGAAGATTTATGAAGAATTTGGAGCATATATAAACCTAAATACAACAGGAAGTAAATAGTCACATAAAAACACCACTTTATGATTTCTTTAGCTTAAAAACAATTCAAAAGACATTTCCTTCATAATAACGCTAATAATTTAACTGTGAAGGGTTTTTTTTCCCCCTGTAGTGTACTCTAATTACATTCCCCATCCCCCACTGCATTTCTTTCTTTGGTTAACTCTGAAGTGGTACAGCTCAATGGCGTGCCCTAAAGCTGTGAATTGCCCCACTGATGAAATCATGAGAGTGATTAAATTTCTCTATTCCACACAGAAAGTTTTGTGTTACACAGTTTTCTTTGTTCATGTCTTCAGTAATGCAGAAAATCAACTGACATTTTCTCCTAATAATGATTGGATTATGAGATAATGTCAATGAAAAAAATGCTGTCACGGTAAAATGCTTTACTGGTGCTACATAAATGTCATACAAAAAAACAGCATGTGAAGCTGTGCAGATGGCAGTCAGAACACGTTTGCCACAACAAGATCGGTGATGGTATTTTGCCACAGTCGTGGATTTTACGTTACATTTCCATGGATGGGGTAATCAACTTCGAGTTCATGAAATATATTTAAAGGACAGAAATGTTTTAAACTTTATAAACAGTATACTCAAAACATTTTTTTTTTTTTTTGAGACAGAGTCTCGCTTTGTTGTCCGGGCTAGAGTGAGTGCCGTGGCGTCAGCCTAGCTCACAGCAACCTCAGACACCTGGGCTCAAGCAATCTTTCTGCCTCAGCCTCCCAAGTAGCTGGGACTACAGGCATGTGCCACCATGCCCAGCTAATTTTTTCTATATATTTTTAGCTGTCCAATTAATTTCTTTCTAATTTTAGTAGAGACGGGGTCTCGCTCTTGCTCAGGCTGGTTTCGAACTCCTGAGCTCAAATAATCCGCCCACCTAGGCCTCCCAGAGTGCTAGGATTACAGGCGTGAGCCACCGCACCCGGCCTACCTACCACTTTTTACTGACGATACGATCTTATATCTGGAAAATCTTACCAAGACACTCCCCTGGAATTGATAAATAAATTCAGCAAAGTCTCAGGTTACAAAATCAATATACACAAATCAGTAAAACCCCAAACTCCAGGAACAGTCAAGCTGAGAGTGAAATCAAGAACTCAGTACCACCTATAACAGCCACAGAGAAAATCAACTACTTAGGAATGTGTTTAACTAAGGAGGTGAAAGATTTCTACAAAGAGAACTATGAACTACTGAGGAAAGAAATTGCCGGTGCTACAAACAAATGTAAACAGTCTTTAAGGTGGTAATATTTCCTCTCTTTCAACATTTTTCCTCTATCATGGTTCACTAACTACATTAAAATGATAATAAGAAAAAAAATTACAAGAGTATAGTCATGAAATAGATAATGTCTTCCAAGATGATACCATGTTAAGGATTAATTTCTGTTATACATGAGGTCTGCCCAGCCTCTGGGATATGTGTGGTGCCTCTGGCCGCGTGGAGGCGAGATTGCAAAGGAGCTTACCACCTCTACCTCAGTGCTGCTTGTCAGAGCTCATGGTGCAGGCTCCCTGCTAGAAATATCTTCCATATGTATGGCTAGCTTGACACTAAATACTGCATAATATTCCATAGTTTGACTATGTCATAATTTAAGTAAATTAACTAATAAACATACTTTACTCTTTATTTTATTATTTTTTAAATAAGATCATTCTGATAAACATTTCCCTACACTTGTACAAGTATTTCTGTGGATGACTAGATGTGGGCTTGACAGCTCAATGGTATATGAATTATAAATTTTGGTAACTTACTGAAAACTTTACCTCCCAAGAGATGATACCAATATATAATCTCTCTTCCCTTTACCTTTACACTAGAATATTTTTAAAATCTTTTGTTTTGAGATGACAAAGAATGGATGAGTAAATATGTTGTATATTTATGTGATGTAATACCATATATGAGTAAAAACAAATGAACTACAGCTAAACATCAACATGAACCAATCTCATAGAAAAAAGTGGAATGAAAAAGTCACAAAATAGAGTATGATTCCAGTTACACAAAGTTTTAAAACATTCCAAAAAATGTTGTTCATGGACATACGGCCTTATGTGGCAAAATCAAAGGGAAAAGCAAGGGTGATGAGTATTTTTACAGAAAACTTCTTCAGATTCCACTTAATCAATGCCAAGAGATTATTCAAATGGGAAGAAGAGCTGTGTATTTCTTATATGTAAATCACATTCACTAATCAAGCATAGTAGTTGGCCGGGCACAGTGGCTCACCCCTGTAATCCTAGCACTCTGTGAGGCCGAGGTGGGAAGACTGCTTCAGCTCAGGAGTTCGAGACCAGCCTGAACAAGAGCAAGAGACCCCCATCTCTTATTTAAAAAAAAAAAAAAAAAAAAAATTAAAAAAGTAAAAGAAAGTATAGTAGTTAGAAATGTTTATTTCTCTTCTCTGCTCCATCCCTATCTCTCTTGCTTCACCCAGCTTTAACAGAGTATCGCTCTTTACAAATGCTTTCATCCATACCTACCCGTGACAATGTCCACTTATATACGGTTCCAGTTCTGAGGCTGCCATGTATTGCCAGCGAAAAACTACTACTGCACAGCCGGGCATGGTGGCTCATGCCTGCCAGTCCCAGCGCTTTGAGAGACCAAGGCAGGAGGATCGCTTGAGCCCAGGAGTGTGAGGTTGCTGTAAGCTAGGATGACGCCACGGCACTCTAGCCCAGGCAACACAGCTAGACTCTGTCTCAAAAAAAAAAAAAAGTTTTCTTTTCATAAATTTTCACAGGAACCTAACAATTATTTTTTTCAACTTTGAAATAACCGTGCAGCTTCCAGAAAAGGCTCCTCTGAGCCTTTAAGAAAATAAAATGTAGGTTCTGCCCTTGCTAGGTCAGACAAAGGATAAAGTACAGCCAGTTACTTGCTACTGACTTGGGAGAGAAGAGGGAAGGCTTTCATTTCTCTGTTTTTTTTGATCAGATGCCTGATCCAAATTTCTTTTAATTATTGTCTTCCTTTCCCCCAAGACCCTAATAACACAGTTTGCTGGTGAACAGTAGCAACTTAGGCCTTTTGTGTTGGCCTGAATATTCTTAAAGGCCAAATTCAGAACTTGAAAAGATACCCTAAAATATAACCACCACCTTCGTGTCTTTGCAATTCATCCACTCTACTTATTTCTCCCTCTTATCCCCCACAGATAATGATAATCTTACACATGCAGTTTCCATCTCAGTGCAATCTCAGAAGAACATTACAATAATAAAGAAAATTCCAAAGAAAGACACAATATTAGTAGATCCAGATTTCAATAAGCTTTCAGATATCTTTTTCTAAGTTATTGAAGTTGTGGTAGGAAATGGGGCCAAAGATTAAAAGGGAACCAATTTTAAAAAACAACTAACTTCCAGTATAGGGGCCTTAACTGATGAATAAATACTAAATAAAGTATAAATATACCTACTTGAAATTTTCTAATTATTATCCCAGCAATCTATATATTCTCGACTTCAGCAATAATGCTGAAACAGAAACATATTTTCAGTATTATGCTGAGAATTATATAATATCTATATAGTCTTTAAGAGAAAACACTTCAGTCTGTACACTCATCACTAGTGGAACTTAAGATAAATAATCTGGCATTACAAAACAGCTACTGTTTATGGAGCATGGTTTATCTTTATCCTTTACATGGAAGAGCAAAGGCAAATGTATTCACCATTTAGGTAAGTAACACAAATGGATAAGGACTCCGGTTTAAAGCAGTAGGAATCAGAGTTACCTCTGGCAAACTGGAAAATGATTTTTTTTCTCATTTTAATGTTCAAAAATATTTGAAATCCCTCATAAAACTGTATTCCTTACTTTACAAAACATTATCGAGCCCCTACATGGGATTCAATATAGCATACGTGACACACTGCCAGACACTTGGGAATTTCTCGTAACGTCCTGGCATCAGATTTTCCTTCAGCCACACCGTCCTTCTCAGTTCCTGCGAACGTAAGGTCTCTACATATGACTAGGTTTCATCATCCCCTGTGCCTTTTCAATATTTATTTACAAGTGTAATTAAATAAATATTTGTTCAACATCCTTTTTTAGTTTTTGTCTTCCCTACTATGTACAAAGCTTCTGGGAAGCAAGAACATCGGTCCTGTTCATTACGATGGGCCCCAAGCACACTGCGTCAGACGCCGTGCACGATCGCATTAAACGGTCCCTTTTCAAGGAGCCAAAGAGCAGACAAGTAAAATGGTGATTGATAAGTTTGGCGGGGGCCCTGTTGCTGCTGTAGATACAACAGAGGAGGGTCAGGAAAGGCTTTCTAGAACAGTTGTCTCTAATCTTTTTTAGGGTACATCCCTCTCAGAAGAAAATCTGGGCATGGACCCCTAATATATATATATATATGCGTGCATGAATGTATACATGAGCTAAATATTAATACAAGTACTACTGTACTAATATGCATACTGTACAACACAAACAGAATTTAAACTATGATGAAGGTCAAATACCATTTTTGAGAAAACAACGTGACTGAATTTTTTTTTTTTTTAAGAGACAGGGTCTTGCTCTGTTGCCCAGACTGGACACAATCAAAGCTTGTACAGCCTCAAACTCCTGTGTTAAAGCAATCCTCCTGCCTCAGCCTCACAGGTAGCTAGGACTACAGGCACAAACCACCACACCCAACTTTTTTTTTTTTTTTTTTTTTTTAGCTTTTTCGTAGAGACAGGTCTCATTACATTGCCCATGCTCGTCTGGAACTCCTGGCCTAATTCAATTCTCCCACCTCAGCCCCCTAGAGCACCGGGATTACAGGCGTGAGTAATGTGTCTAGCCAGCCTGTTTTTTTTAAATCTTGGTTAAGTATTTAGTGATACAGCAATTTGAAAGAGTTAAGTCTATGTCAGTTTACTTCCATAATTGATTTCAAAGGCTGCCCTGAGAAAGATTCACTGTTCTAAAAGGAAGAAGTAGATCACTGGCTGCACAAGGTATCTGTCCTGATATCGTGGAAGAGGTTACATTATTTTTGAAAACGTTTAAGTCTAAAACCTACTAAAACAATTTCAAAGATTTTTAAACAAGGTTAAAAAGATCTGTGTTTAGGTTTGAGTGTGTGAGCAGAAATGAGTTTTTTCAAAAACTAAGTTTATTAAAAATAAAAGACATATCAGTTTTAGTGATAACATTACACACTAACAGAAACACTTCCAAATTCATTTCAAAATTGCTCTCTGCATTACATTTTTCCACTGTTTCTAATGGTAGAAAGCTGTTTACTCGTTCAAATGTCAACTTTACCTCAAAGGGACAAATTGTGTATATTTTTTTTTTACATGTTCCTGCTAGCTAAGAACCTGCTAAATATCTACTGACAGACACTTGTCTTCACATGAAAGGTCAGCACATGGGGAAGATTTGTCTTTTTGTGAAAGAAAAAGATGCAGTACTCTGACACTTTAAGTACTGTGCCATTATATAGCTTCCAATGTTTGATGTCACTTATTACCAAATATCGCCAAAATTCCACCATCTAAGGTAAAGTTCTCTCTGGCCACCTACTCAGCTGTGTCTAAAATGCCGTGGCCAGAAAGGAGACAAGTGAGCTTGCACTGCTCTGCTCTCCCTCAGAATCCCTCCCCTGTACCAGATATACTGGATGTATCTGACACATATATGGAGTGACGGCGCCAGGAATGCTAAGGTAGGTTTTATTTTTATTATTATTATTATTTTTGTAAACTCCTGTGGCAGATGTTCCAAGTTCTGTTATTTGCTTCCCGTACTCCAGTGGTTCATCTTTTGTACCCCACGGGGCACACAACGCTTCGCAGACCATTGCTCTGGAGAAGGCAACTCCTAGAAGCAGTATTTACATTCCTAAATAGTTTTTCACAGGCATCTTGTACATTTCATCTAATAACTCTTCAATCTTCAAGTTAGTCCTGATTTAGATAAGCCATAAAGCTGACATAAATACACTAAAGCACCTATATAAAAGCTAGGATGACTGGAAAGTCAGCAGAATAAACAGCAAATGTTCCACGCAAAAATACTAAAGTAATTTGACAAAAAAAAAATCTCTAAAATGATTTCAAGTTGAATTGTTCCAAAACTTTAATCATATTCTCTGTATCAGTCTAGCTGATAGGGAGACAACCTCACCCTATAGTTTGATTCTAGAATATCACGTATGATACGTGATATACGATATAAGATACACGACATACGATATACGATACGTGATATACGATATACACGAAAATTTATATATACGATATATAAGAAAATTTCATTAAATTAAAAATGCCATTAAATTCTAATCTAAAAGTAACTGAATAATGTGGTAAGGAAATATGTGAAACAAAAGTTAATCACCATAATAAAGATAAAATAAAATATTTTTTAGCCTTGGATTAGAATAAATGGTTTTCAACTATAAAATCCAATGCTGAAAACACTGTCATCTCAAGTACCCACAGTGGCGGGTAAACTGAAACAGCAATTAGCTGAGCGCGGCGGCGCATGCCTGTAATCCCAGCACTTTAGGAGGCTGAGGCAAGAGGATCGATTGAGCCCAGGTGTTCAAGGCTGCAGGCAGCTATGATTGCACCACTGCACTCTAGCCTGGGCAACAGAGTGAGACCCGGTCTATTAAAAAAAAAAAAAAAAAAAATTTGAACTGGCAGCTGAGGAGGCAATATGGTAACAGTCTTGAATGCCAGAAAACTGTGCATCACCTACCTATGCCACTTTCAGCAAACTCTCCTAAGCAAAGAACTGTGCACGTGAAGATGAATGCGATGCCATTTAGAACAGAGAAAAATCAGAATCAACCTAACAGTGTAACAAAGTTTTCTTTAAAACTACACTCCCCCAACCTCCACAAAGGTCAGGTCAGTTTAAAGCACAAAGAAGGCACACAAACATTTGCTGATTTGAATGTGTTAATACAGAAGCTTACTAAGCAATAGGAACTTTTTGGGGCACACACTTAAAAATATGCCAGAGTTGAAAGTGCCCAATGTAAATAAAGGTCATTTCCAGATCTACTACAGTGTTAGCAGTAATATTCCCAATATTATGTCACAAATATGTATTCCTTAGATAAAATTACCATCTTAAAGTACTAAGTTTCTCACTCCTTTCCTCATTTAAATAATGAATTAAACTTTTGGTACTTTAATAGTTCATAGGCATCTTACTAGAAAGTAATTTTTGCTTTTATCATTTACATATAAGATCACCCAATAATTACATAGGAGTTTAAAATGAGAAATTTTTATTATACTAAAATAAATTTTGTTCTGTTTTAAATAGAAGAGTTTGTCCTAAAAGATCACTTTATAATTTGTACATTTTGCAGTTCAGCATATGCATTAATGTCGGCATGTATGGATATCCTCTATCAGTTTCACCAGTATTCCTATTAACTGGGATGATGTCTAGAAGACCATGTATAATATTCAGTGCAAACAGGAAATGCTAGTAACTAACCACAACTTAAATAGGGAAATTAGTTCCAGTTTGTTGCCTAATTCCATCCTGTAATTTTCAAAGGGCTGATTTTTCTCCCCCTATTTACTACTATTATTTTTCTCCTGGTTTCTAAGAATGGTTTTGCTTTTGACAATCTTAGTCATTATATCATGTGCTAATTTGGGATTAACAACCCGTTTATTAGAACTAAGTTCCTAGTTAAAGACTGGTTTAGACTTCTTCAGTACGATCATCTCAGTTATTAAAACCTGTCTGCCCCTTTCAGAGGGCTGTTTGATTCAAAACCACATCTTTCAATTTATCTTAGCTTCCTCAATGCTATTTTGGTCCTTACCCATCCTGATCATTTTTATATTCTCAAGACACAGGCACTTACATATACCTGTGCAAAAATACAGGCTCTGTCTGTGTTTCTTTTATCGCGTCTGTTAAAAGGAAGTAGCCAGTTAATAATTCATTCAGGAGTAAACAAGGAAATGAAGCTGTTTGAAGTGGCACCGAGTGTATTAACACAATGTGGAATGTCAGTATAGACAGTCTGAAAGGAACAGGAGGGACAGGCAGAAAAGCAGATTTTCGAACCAGAACAAATATGTATTAGAAAAGACTTTAGTTTCATTTTAAAAGATTATTGTTGCCTGTAATTCAGCCCCGCCGTCAATGACACCTTTTACCTTTCAAATTCCTTAGTGATTCTCTAACACTGTAAGAAGGCTGGGTAAGACTCATTCTTTTCCTCATTCCTATGATTAGGTGCTTTATCTAGCACCTTCTGTTTGCTGGGCTTTGTGCAAGCACCTGGAAGCACAAGATCAAGATAAAAATCCGTGACCTCCAGTACCCAGTCTAATGAGGGAAACTGGACAAGAATGGAGCCAAGAACCGCCAGAGATCAGAGAAGGAGCCCTGTAATTCTCCTTGCTGGAAAGGGCCCTTGCCTACAGCACAGACGCTGGAGCTGAAGCGAGGTGGCAGCCACCGTTCTAATCCCATGGTGTGCTGCCTCTTCTTATTGTCCAATTGTTTAAATGGTAGCTTGCAATTCTCACTGGCAATTTGGACAAACTCCTTTACCCTAAATTTCTTCTTCAACGTTAGTTCAGTTTAACAACCTCAAGCGTTAGCATGGGTTCTGAGCTGGGCCAAAAGCTGGGGATATACGGTGAGTAAAATAGTTCCTGGCCTCAGGTCCTTAATCTAGTTGGGGAGAGAGACAAGGTAACAGCCAATTGCAAATATATTGATGACAGGTGAAAATCACAGTGCTTCATAAGCTCAGAGCAGAGTAATGCAGCTAGGGAAAACGGTTTACTAGAAAAGTTGTAGTTGAGGAACCTAATTAATATTGCAATATTTTCTTTCAATAAAAAAAACCCCACCAACATAGCCTTTTCTTGCCCCAACATTAATACTGCTGCGGTATTTTGTAACTGAAATATATATCACTAACAAACTAATTTACTGTTTGGATAGCATGACTGTACACACACACACACGTATCAGTTTTTCCAAGTTATACTGTGAACTAAGAAGAACCCTCCTTTATTTTCTGCTTTCATCCCTCAGCAAGGATAGTCACCTCTTAATAGGCAACAATTTTAAATGGTAGAGAATGCTAGAATTTGAAGTGTGATGCATGAAGAAAAACTAGGAGCTTGTTTTAAAATCTCTCATTATTTTCCTTTTATTGTCACATTTTTCATTTTCACAAAAGAGAAGCTAATACTGTGTATCATATTATGAATACATTGGATTTATTTTCAAAATTGTAAAAAAAAAAAACCCACAAATTTTCTACATAAATCTAAACCACAGACAGGTGATGAGAAATTTAATACAGTTCCTGAGTCAAACATAGGAACCTACTCTGCTTCCCCGTGGCATTCCCCCGATCAGCTAGTGACGCCAGTACCCAAGCTGGAAACTACAGAGCTGCGCTTGACACTTCCCACTCCCTCACCCCATCCACACATCCAATCAATCACTACATCCTGGCAATTTGACTCCTATAAATTTCGCAGCTCCTTCTCTTTTCCTACATCCTTGTGCCAGTGTCTCAGCTCAGAGGACTCATCGTCTCTCTCCTGTACCATCTGTTCCTTACCAGAATGCCAAGACGCCAGCACCTTGCGACCTAGCCCTTCCTCCACAGTGCTGTCAGCCGTCTTCAAAATGTGGAAAGAACCATGGTGCTTGCCAGTTAAAAATCTCAGAGCTCTCTCTACTGCCGACCGGGTCACGTTCCAACCCCAATGCATGGCTTAGACTAACATAATTTGGTGTCATTTAGCTTACAAATTCTAACCACTCCACTTTTATACCTAATCCCAATACTCTAGTTACACTTTCTTGTATTGCAAACAAGTAGTGGTCTTTCACGGTTTTCAAGCTTTTATGTATGCTGTTCCCTTGACATGAAATGCCCTTCACCACCTCACCTCACCCTTCAAATCCAGTGTAGAGATGTCTCCAAGGTGACATCTTTCTGCTTCTTGGTCTTGGGCACAAGTCCCTCCTCTCTGTGCAATCACAGCACTTTGCATACACCTTTGTGCTGTCCTATGACCTTGCATCATACGTCGTAATTACTGAAGTGAGCTTATTGAGAGCAAGACTGTATCTTTACTGCTTGTAGCACAGGTTTGGGCATAAAGAAAACACTTAAACATTTATCAAATGATTGTCCAGGTTGCCTGGACAAGGAAATGATTCCATCTAACTCTGAAGCAAGGAGATTCCATTTGCTCTGTTCTCCACTGGAAATTTTATGCAAATATCATGCCCTTCCCCCTTTCTGCCAAGGTTCACAAATGATAAAATAGCCTTTCTGGAAACGTGTAATACCTCTGAGCAACCAAGAAAAACAGCTCTGACTGGTTGAGGATGCAGGCTTTGCACTTCATCTGGTCAAAATAACTCAATTTTTTCCTACTATTAAAATGTATATGTTCCCTGGGAGGGAAAGAGCTGGACCCTGGATCAGCCTTTTTCAAAGAAATTGTGTATTGCAGGTAGTCAAGCTATTGCATTAACTGGCTGCTAGCTTACCTGGTTCTTCTGACAGAGGAAACTACTACTCCGACAATTTTCTGTAACACGGTGTCGGTGACAAACCCTAATAGGCGATGGGAGTGCTAATCTGGAAAAAGGAGTCCCAAGAGTTGTAGCACTAAAAGACACCCGAAGGCTGAGGCTAAGTGAGTTGGGGTCGTGAGCATTCCCCTTCTTGGAGCACTCAAATTGGCCCCCACTTTCAGTTTAGGATACACTCATCAGCAATAGTTTAGAAGTTACGAATCATCATCGAACAGACTCAATGTACACAGTGATCAGAAAATAGAAAGACAATTTAAAGAACAGCTATATTATACAGATCATTTTTACAACAGTAATTTTGTACCTATTCTGTTTTTTAAAATGGAGAACAATCTGCTTTATTTAAAATGCTAAACTAAGTTTCCAGCCTAAAACCAGCTTACTCTTTATGGAGTTATGTCTTTTTCTAATGAACATAAAGATTATACTTTTAGTATTGCTTTACTTTTGGCAAAAAGATGACACCTCCCCCCACACATATATATACCAACAAGACTAAAGGCCCTTGGTTTCTTCATTGTTCTGGGTAGTTTCAAAGAATCTTAATGTCTGAGAGTTAAACAAGAAGGTTGATTTTATACTACAGCTGTAAAATCTATTACTGCCATTAACTTAACATTACCACCCAAACATAAAAGTCATCGCTGATCACTTTAAGCTTCTTCCCAGAATATAATTAAGCCCACAAACAAGCAGATTTACTATGATGGCTCTCTTTGGTCTCTTGTTCAGTCTAAGTTCTGTACCACTTCATGCTCATCTCACTGGGGGACAACCATGGAAATGGCCTCTGCTATTTGGCAAGTTATTTGGTTACTATCTAGAGTGGACAGAATCCTGACTCCGCCTTAACAACAACTGTTTCCTAGGCCTTAAAACAACTTCCTTCACATAATCCGATACTTGCCTATCACCACCTTCAAGAGCTGACTCAAATCCATTGCCTTCCCCTTAATTCCACAAACTCTGATGACTCCTACATAATTTCACATCTCTTTCACAAAAGGTACTTGGCGTCTATTATAGTAATTTCCTCTAACATTTAATTAAGCATTTTTTAAAAAATAAATCTTTCCAGAGTAAATTCTGTTTTACAGAACACTGGAGTTGAAAAAGACTTTAGAAGTCATTCAGTTCCACATAACCTGATATAGATGAATCTTCTCTACAATATATCTTACAGGTGTTTGTCTAATTTCTATTTGAATAATTTCTATTTGAATACTACCAGTGATAGAAAAATAGCTCTTGAAAAAAACATTTCACATTTAAAACCGAGTAATTATTAAGAAATTCATTCAGACTGAGGGGGGGAGGGGGGGCAAGGGCAACACACGTAACCTAAACATCTGTACCCTCATATTATGCTGAAATAAGAAAAAAAAAAAGAAGAAATTCATTCATAAGTATTCACTGCATAACCCTTATCATAGAATTCCTGTAAGATCATTGTTAATCATTTAAAATCTATAGAAAATTATAAAGAACAAAAGTGATCCTAACATGTAAAAATAACTAGTGTTATCCCTCTAGGAAGTCCCTCTAGAATTGTTTATGTACGATATACAATGTAACTTAACACAACATATACATGTATATACATAAAATATTTCATTGAGCATTTTCCTACAGTTTGTGAAAACATGTTTTTAATAGTAGCATATCATACAATCCCATGAATGTATCATAATTCATTTAGCTATTTCCCTACTGTTAAACATGTTAGTAGTTTTCCACATCTCCCCATTCCCACTAAAACACCTGATGTGATGTGAAAAATCATTCACTGGATCACTCAGTAGCTTACTAGTGGTAGGTTTCTAAAATTGGAATTACGGGATCAAAGAACATGAGCATTTTTAAAGCTATTAATACATGTAGCAGTGTGTTTTATTTGCTTGTTACAGGTCAAGTAACCCATGTTCTGTGGCCACAGCTAATAACCAAGGGTAATCGCGGACCGAGGCTTATTAGCCCATCACAGTCTCTGTCTCCAAAGCATCAGCAGTTGGAACAGGTGTGTTTCTGCTGGGCACTGGGACTGGGAAGTGGTGTGATCTGAGATTAGGGGTGGCCATGTTTTCTGCCATTCATGGAAGGATGCCTAACAACAGCCCAGTACGAAGCGTGTGAAGCACACACACCGAGCAGCCAGGATGAGCGATGGCACATCCAGAGGGACAGGGAATGTAACTGTCCTGGTTCCAGCCTCTTGTGGGGCCTAGATGAACTTACTGCCCCTGGGTTCCATGAGATACCTTTATGTTGTTTCTGTATGAGAAAACACTTTCAAGTTACAGTGGCATTCTATTCCTCACAGCAACATATTCTCTAATTAAAACAAAACATATCTACCAAATTGTTTTCCAAAAAGTTCTATCAGTTTACACTGTCATCTGAAGGATATAAGGGTGCCAATCCAGAATACAAGCATTCAGAAAACTTTTACTGATATAATAAACAAAAATATATTGTGTATTTCTTTGATTGCTACTTATGTAAAGCTTTTTTTCATGTATTAGTCATTTGTGTTTCCTCCTTGTTGAACTCGTAAGAGTTCTTTGTTCTTTGACAGTTACTAACCACCTGAGGGCTTCTCACAGTCTTTGCATCTCTTTGGAATCTTACTTTTACATCCCTTCTGCCAGTGCAATGGTTAAGTTTCCTATAATTATTACCATTTTGCCTGGGTTCATGCAGTGGCTTTCTAACTGAAGAAAGTTGAGTTTAAAAGGTAAGACCATAGGAGTTAAGCCAGAACAGGGCTTTTAATCCTAGTTCATCATTTACTAGTTGGTGAACTCAGAAATAGTATGTATTGTATCTCCCAGCAACATTTTTATTTGTTCAGTGGGGATAAATCCCTCTTATCTCAAATATTTGTTAAAGATTAAATAGGATGATGAATATACTTTGCAGTGTCTGACATACAGAAAACATTAAAGTTGACACATATTGTAATTATAGTTGCATAAGTGCATTTAAATGTGCTCAGAACTGAACCACATATGCTTTGCCGACACAGAAAACAGCTGTGTGTGAGTGTGCATGCACAAACACAGGTGCAGTATTTTAAGTTGTTCAGGCAGCTGGACCCAGTGCTCACATGTCCTATAGTGAGAGTAAGACAGAAATCATAAACCTGCTGCTCTTGAAATCCTTCCTGGTTCACTTGTGACACTCCGAATGTGAGCTCTCACCACAATGTGCTTAATTCTAGGTCTTTAATTCATTCAGCATGACCCCTAAATGCCAGCAAAGTAATAATTTTATCTCAGGCCCAAACAAAGCAGCAGCAATCTCTTCTAACATTAGGGAAAAAACCACGCACAGTGTTAGAGTTAATAAGCGAGGGATGATCTCCAAAGCTATGCCTTCCTAAGGGACTTATCAAGAACTTTTTTGACTTTATGCAAGTTTTGCTTTAGGTGCTGAGATTTTAGATTATTTATTATTCCTAAATTTAGAATTTAAATGTCAAAAATAAGATATGGGCTGGTCCAAAGGTAGTGAGTTATCTCGATTGTTCACAGTCAATTACAGATTGAACTCCTTGTTCTGCTACTTAATCCCCCTCCTCCCCACTGCACTTGACGAGTCCCCCCCCAAAAAAGAGATAAGATATGACTTAACTGTACTGTGGTGGAGGCAGCAGAAGAAAAAGGGATGAATGAAATGTGAATGAAGAGGAAGATGATGATGATGAAGAAGAATTCCAGCTGCCTTAGATATTATCCATCCAGTGTTTCCATCATTTAAACTGCCAGTAATCTTTTCAGACTATAAAACTGAAGATCTATTCCCCAAATGTTTAAAAGTTTTCAAAGGTTTCTCGTTCTTTATGAGATACAGCAAAAACTTCTGTACCAGCATCTCCATTCTCACATCCCACCTTGCCTCAGCCCAACTCTGCACTCAGCTGTAGCATCTCCTGGCGCATCGTGCCTCCCTGCTTGTCTGCTCAGACCAGAATTCTCAGCCACGTCATCTGCATAGCCAAAGAGCCTCTTCTCTGCTGTCGCAAATCACACTGGATGCAGTTAATTAACAGACTGTCAGCTGAGCACGGTGTGAGCGCAGAGCATGTCCTAGTCCTGCTCTTCACCCAGAATCTAGCATGGGCAGAGTGAACACTCGAAAAGGATTTGCTGAATAAATGAATTTGAGGACTAACAGTCCTACCAGGCTGTCACTGCCAATAGTAGCAAATATTTTAACATTTGGGGGATTATTATTGATGCCTCTTAGAGAACATCACGACCATCACCACCATCTTTAGCATTAACTGAATTTTTCAACATAACTTCCTTTTATGCTCATGACAACCCCATGAGTTCTAACAAATGGGAAAACTGAGGTTTAGAAAGGTTAAGAAACTGGTCTAGAGACAGTCAGATAGCCAGTATTTGAGATGGAGCTAAACGGAGGTCTGCTTAACTTTAAAACTGCTGCTCTTAACCACTGTCCTGAAATGCAAATGCTTACCCATTAAACTCTGATTTTGAGAAAGTTCACATATTCAGGATTAAGTCCTGAAAGAAAAGACAACACAAAGTATGGCTTTGTAGCATTAATTTAACCTGATTTAAATATGATCCTGATGATTGGCTTTCCTCAATTTCCCCCTCCATAAAGTGGGGATGACAACGTACCTCCCTCCACCGCCCTGGATCACACACGTGGCTCCTAGTCATCGGTATCTCAGCTTACATGAAACCTCCCCCGCAAAAAGCACTTCCTAATTAGCAATCTAAAGTTTGCTGCCCTCAAATCTCTCCTTAACGTATCGTCTTGTCTTCACATACTCAGCAATATTTGAAATTACCTTGTTCGTCTATCTCATATGTCACCTATCTCTATTATGCGAATTTCACTAAAAACCTTCCCATTGTGTTCAGTGTCATGTCCTCCACACCTGCAAGAGCAGCAGCATGGAGAAGATGTCCAGTAAATATCTGATGAATGAACAGAAGGTTAACACCAATGACAGTAACACGGCCAAAGAGAAACTCTCCCAATATGGGGTAGGGCGGACCTGGGCATGGAGGAGCCTGGAGTTGGTGTGGGGAGCAGAGGAGAGGGAGCATGAGTTAGGAGGTGCAGGTTGTATATCTGCAGCAATGTCCACAGAAGAGGTGTACTAACCCAAAACAGGAATGCTGTATGCTGTCCAGGTGACAGGTGTGTCCTAGACTGGACCATAGTCAACCCTCAGGCTGTCCCCCACCGCCTGCTCTAGGCTTCACAACCACTGAGCAACATTGTGACCATTTTAATTTGTGCACAGATAAAGCTATCAGGGAGAGGGCATGCTAGCTAAAAAACACAAGTATGTAGTCAGCTTGGCAGTTATGTTTTACTACAAAGTTAGGCATTTATAACAATCTGTTTCTTATGACTTTGATTATTGAGGAAATCATCTTTCAAAGCTATGTTCCCTCTAGGCATATGGAAAATTGCATCTGTGGGATTTTAGGGTGACACCCAGGGTTCCGTTCCTAAGGCAACCATGTAAAAAGTCAGCTGACCTCGCCCCACATCTTTGCATTCAACATGCAATACTCAACACTGGCTGTTTCTGCAACTCAAAGGTTTTGTGATCTTGCTTAATCTTTATGGGCCTCAGATTCTTCTCGAAAATGTGGGAGTTTAAGGCTGGGCGCAGTGGCTCGTGCCTGCAATCATAGCACTCTGAGAGGCCGAGGCGGGTGGATTGTTTGAGCTCAGAAGTTCAAGACCAGCCTGAACAAGAGCAAAACCCCGTCTCTACTAAAAATAGAAAGAAATTAGCTGGACAGCTAAAAATATATATATAGAAAAAAATTGGCCGGGCATGGTGGCGCATGTCTGTAGTCCTACCTACTCAGGAGGCTGAGGCAGGAGGATCACTTGAGCCCAGGAGTTTGAGGTTGCTGTGAGCTAGGCTGACGCCACACCACTCTAGCCCAGGCAACAGAGTGAGACTCTGTCTCGAAAAAAAGAAAAGAAAAAGAAAAAGAAAATGTGGGAGTTAAAAACTAGATGATCCTATTTAGATTGGGACCTTTAAATTATGTGAAAACAAACATCTTATGTATGTTATGTATAATAGGGACCTTTGAATAAACACAGTAGGTTGAGTCTTGTCTGTCCTATGGGAACATGCTTTGTCTCATCCTTGCATTAATCTGAGTTCAGGACCAGGAAATTGGTAAAAGTTAAAAAAGAACACAGGATTTAGGCAGACAAGGAGGAAGGAAAGGAAGGAAGGAACAGACAGGGGAAGTCAGTAATTCAACGCATTTGTTACAAAAGAACAATTAACCCACAGAGTGGCAGTTATTTGTAAAATCGAGAACTTTTCTAAGAATAGGGTATGTGAGACACCCTTGTATAACTCCATTAAGCTATTCCTGGGGTTAAAGTGATGGCAACTGAAGGAGAAGGGGTAAGTGCCATCAACAAAGCTGTTCCAAGGATCTACGACAGTCTGCGTGGTTCCATTCGTTGCCAATTTATGAAAAGTTTGCCTTATTTTTTTACAGAAGCAGTGATAAAAACAGAAGAGGAGGGCAACTCAGAAGAAACAACTGCCGATACTCAAATTTACTGGCACACATATAGAGAAAAATCCCGCCAAATGTAGCCAGCTTTGAGCCACAGCTTTTGTGAGTTTCCATCATTCACATGAATGCTTTACAGGCTTCCCATCCTGTAGTTCTATATCTAACACAGCAATTAACTCATTCTAAGCATTTCTTGTACCCATGGCAATTCAGAATTGTGGGAGAAGGCAAAAGATGGTAATTTACAGTACATCTATTTTTAAAATTCATGAAAAATGCAAACAGATTCAACCCCAAGGACATGTGCACCTGGCAGCATTAGCAATGACAACATCCTCAGGTTCCCCACCTGACATCCCTAGTATTCCACAGTCTCAGACAGCTGGAGGGCCCAATGGACCACAAAGGCCAAAAATAGTTAATTTCAAAATACAGATTACGTATCTGTACCTCAAAAGCAAAGAGACCAAAGGACTCAATTTAGGAGTTAGGCAAAAAGTGCCAATAAAACAGAGGAAGAAGAATGTAAGAATTTAACCACTGTTTATAAGCTCTGTAGTCTCCTTGTCTGAATGTAAGGTCGGTCAGGCAGCCTTCCAGCATAATGTGTTAAAGCAAGTAGCAGACAGACTTGACTGTGCTGGACTAGGGGTGGGTTGATTCGCCATCTACTCAGCCTGTTAAGGATTTGAATCGCTCTATGCACTTTATTCAAAGTGTCATATTTGCCATCCATATAATACTTCTACATGAAATAGCTCGGAATAAGATTAATCTTATTTAGTAAAACCTTAAGTCATATTGAAGGATTGAAAAGCATCAAGCCATCAAAGAGCTGGAAAAGTTGGAAGAACACTCCTAAATCATAGAAATCCAGCACTTCTCTTCACCCCCACATGTAAGGATGGTGAGACTCAGAAAACAAAGCTTTGCAGTTGACCTGAGAATTCAGTAGTTCTAAATTCCTTCCAACAAGAAGCTGTGCACATGGCGGTGGGTCTCGCCACTGACAGTGTGGGAATGGAGGCCGACATCTCCCTTCAAGTGCAGTCCATGAGTGTGACCATGCACTCCTGTCCCTCAGATTCCTGCTTAGGCCTGCAGGTGCTCCAGGGGCTGTCTCTGCTCTCACTCCTCCTCACCGATTTCTGTAAAGGGCTACCCTCAGGAACCACTAAGTTTATCAGTGGTTGACGGAACAAAGCTTTCTGAATACATTTTGAAAAACCTTGTGGTTTTATTACTACTCTGAAACTAGGTCAAGGAACATATTAATAAATATGCTTACAAATGACTAAGCGCCTGCCAATACCCATAAAATGCAGGGATATATTCTAACAAATATCCACTTAAAAATATAATCTAAATAACATTCTAAGAAACATCCACTTAAAAAACACAATCTTGTAACTTTAACTCAGTAAGCAAATTCACAATCACTAGAGAACTTGAGAAGTGTACAGATTTATCTAGCCCACCTCAATTGCCTAAGTAACCACATCCTAGGCACAAGGACGCCACACACTTCACACCCATTCACTTGCAGGCTTTTTAATGTTTCTCAGATTAATGCAGTAATCAAAGCAACATGAACACCCAAAATATACACGATGCTTTTAATTTATCTCATTTCTTCCCAAACCTTGTATTGCTTGTGAATGACTGATTTTTATGGGTGAAAAATAGTGTCCCAATAATACCAGATTAGCTTGCAAATTTTTACAGATGATGCTAAGGACATTTTCGGGCAGATACATGTCTATTCTTATTTCAAAAAGATGCTTCTTAGAGCTAGTATATACTTAATCTAATTTTGCATATTTTAAAAAACTTAAAATAATAATAATATGTAAAGGCCAATAAGCGCAAAAGAAGGTAACAATTTTAAAGTCAACTAGAATTAATACAAAGAACTTACAACAGGCCTAAAAATCTGTTCTTGAAGTGAGAACATGAGTCCTTGACCCATACGAGGTCATCTAATTTTATACTATCATTAAAAAAAGAAAATGAAACAGGGAGGGACTATTAGCAATAACCTTTTCTAGCTCTCTGGGCAGCCGCTGACCCACTGCCATGAATGTCCAAGATGACAGAGAGCAGCACAATTAGGACTAAAACTGCAAAAGCAAAACCTTTCTTTGCAGCCCTTCCTATATCAAATAAAAATGGCAGACACAGTTAGACTCACAGAGCACTGGCACTATGGCTTAAATGACAGAAAAACTTACACAAAAGAAGTATCCAGAGTATAGACAGCACTCTTTTTGTGTTTTCACTTTTATATTTTAGGGCACAGTTTTGGGGAAGGGGATACAATGCTGCTTTACAAAGGATATAGAAGTCCCTTGTTTGAGCTACCAACCTCTTAGCCACACAGAAAAATGTCAGTCACCCGTTTGTTAGAACCCAAATCTCCTTTTACTGCTCACAATATGCAACACACATTTTAAGGGGCTGCTGAAAGAGCAAAACAAAGGAAGCCCTTGAAACAGAAGCTGATCTTCCTAGCTTTGCCCCTGCCTTTTACCACTGTGCCTGCCGTTAAAGCGCTGCCACATTGTTTCCACATGTACAGGCCCTTGAAACTTGTGCCAAAGCATTGCAAAATAAAACTGCACAAACAATTGCATTTCAAAACATGAACCAGTAATGGCAGGTCCATCGCGTGGGCCAGAATAACCACTAATTAATCATAACCTGCAAACGTCCGTGACCCAAGACATTTCTCAAATAATAAGAACAGGCATCGAACACGTTGTGGCTATGGGCGTATTTCAGAAAGAATCCCAGGGTCATTCATCCTGAGAAACCATTAAAAACGACTGTCTTCTTGCCACTTTCAGGGATCATAAAACAATTTCACAGAGAAAACTGTAAAAGATTAACTAATTTTTTCATTTTCCAACATCAACATGTAACTGTACAGGCATTACTGAGCGGCATAAAATCAATACAAGAGGAGTGTGGGATGCAGGAGGTTTCTTCCAGAAAAGCTTAGAGCTCTCTTTCCCTGGACCACATGGAGATAATACCCCACACAAACGTTCTACAAACTGGATACACGTTACTGGAGTTACTTACCTTATAAAAGCTGGATTTATTTCTCTTGGCTAGAAGTCACAAATGGTTGAAGCGAAACTCCCTTCATTTGTTCCTCCAGCGAGCCAGTTCTAGCCTCCCATTAACCCAGTCCATTGCAGATAATCTCACACAGCACAGGCTTCCCTCTTTCCCCAGTTCCCAGCCCAGCAAGGATAATCACATTCCGGCGGGGAGTGAACAGATGGTGGATTCCATGGTAACCAGCCCTCCTAAGGCGATTGGTAGAAGTGTGTGACTACTGCTTATTGAGTAACAATCGCAGTCTTTGTGCTCCAGCTTTGCAAATCCTAAAGGGAGGAACATATATAGCCACTCACATGCGCAGGGCTTGCCTAGCAGGTGTTTGGCTATTTCAACAAGGCAACGCAGCCCAACTAAAAGCTTTCCAGCAAATTTACCCTGGGTGGTACAAAGTGCCCGACGTTTCAGATCGCGTACTCTGCTCATTCAGGGAGAAAGGTCACTGGAGGTTTAACTTGACAAACAGAAAATAAAACTGGAAAGTTAACTTGAAAACTCAAAGCACTGTAGAAAACTAAGCTTTTGCAATCTACATTAGAACTGAGAAATGCTTTGATATGTATAAGGATTTTTTAAAACAAATATAACATTCAACTTTGCAAAAATATCTTACTTTGAAAATAAAATCAAGTTTTCAAAATCAATTGTTTTATAAATTAATAATTTCTATGAAAAAAACTTAAATTGATTTTTTACTGTTTATTGAATTGGGGGGCAGGATGAGGTATTGAATATAAGTTTTCATCTAGAGTCTTATCCAATTATAGGCTTGAAATCTCTTGATTTTATATTATCTACTGGGTTTAATTTGTTTCAACATCCATGAAGGTTAAATGTTAATTCAGCAGGCAAATAGCTCCTCCACCCTCTGGTGCCCACGCAGGAATCAGAGAATAAGTCCTTGGAAGATCAAAATGGCTGAAAACCAAATATACTACATGAAAATCAACTATTAGAGATAATCCACAAATCTAAAATATATTACTATAGGCACTCAAAATGTCCATCAAAAATAAATTTTTTAAAGGGCAAAGAAAACAAATAATAAGATTAGCTTTAAAAGAAAGCAAAACAAAAACTGTGTACTATGACTAGACTTTTAGGTATTAATTGCCACCTTACTCTATAGGTATGCCCTATCTTAAATTTCAGAGTTCTTTTCTTGCCATGAACCAGAAATGGGACTTATATACTGGAAGGAAAAAAATAAAAATCCTTACAGACAATATGATTCTATTCTTACCAAAAAAAGGAAAGAAAAAAAAAAATCAAAGGAATCACATAGGATATTATTTATAATCCCAGAAGTTCAGTGAAATAACCAAATATAAATATATTAATATAATTTCATTATAAGAGCAAAAACTATCAGAATATCAACAAGATTGGGTTTACTAATAACAATGGCAACAAAAAGTACAGAACACCTGAGAATAATATTATCAAGAATAAGTATGAACTATCAGGGAAAAAAGAATGAACTCTTACTGGGAGAAACAAAAGAAAACTGAACAGAGACACGATGTGTTGAAGGATGAAAAGATGCATTTCATAGATGTCAAGCCTTCCAAATTTGCCAAACAGCCATTTAGTAAAATTTCCAACATACTTTAAAAAATAAATTTAACAAAGTGACTCCAAAGTTTATTTGGAAAAAATACATGATAAAAACCAAAAAAAAAAAAAAAAATTATATGAGAGGAGTAACAGTAATAATATGTGAAATAACTAACTGTACCTAGTTTTAAAAACATGTTATAAATATGACAAATATACTAATACCTCCCGAATGCGTGACTCCAAGACAAACCTCTCTCCCCATGAATTCCAGGCTCCTACATCTGACTACCTACCAAATATCCTCTTCCTAGATGTTTAATAAGCACCTCAACTATAACGTTCCAAAACCCAACTCTTGATGTTCTCTTCAAACCCAGTCCTCGAGCATCCTTCCTTATTTTTGCATCCTTCCCATCACTCGAGCTAAACACCCAGGCGCCCGTCCTGGACTCCTGACACTTTACATCCAATCTGTCATGGACGATTTCTTCAAACCTGGCCACTTCTCATGCCTCCGCCACTCGCACTTGGTCCAGGCTACACCGTCTCTCACCTGGATTCCTTAACTTCATAATTAGTCTCCCTGCCTCCACTTTGCACCCTATAGGCTATAGAACCAAGCAGATAATGTCAATTCTCTTTTTAAAACTGGCTTTTCCATTGCACTGAGAATAAAAGTTCCAAAATGCATGACACTGTAAAGAGCCCTCAATAACCTGCCCCTAGACACATTGATTCACTTGACTTATCTCCTCCAACCCTGTCCTGACGTCTCTGAGCTCTCCAGAGTCTGACAGTTTGTCCTCTCCTCTGTGCTTTCTCAATAACTTGGACAGTGACCGTGTTTAACAGGCCACAGTTGTCTGTACACATCTCCCCTTCAGACTACGAACCCCTCAAAGCCAGGAATGGTGCTACTCTGAACTCTGTGTTCTCGATGCTAAGCCAAGGTCCTTGAATATAGTGAGAACTTTAAAAATCTGCTGAATGCGTACACAAAGAGTGCAATGCGCACCACCCGAAGGATGGACATATTTGAAACTCGGACTTGGGGGGGAAGAACGGCAACATACGTAACCTAAACATCTGTACCCCCATAATATGCTGAAATAAAAAAAAAAACACAAAAACTTGAAACTCAAAAAAAAAATCTGCTTTATTCATTAAAGTATGTGATACATAATTTTTTATTCCAGTCCAAATTTACAGGTATCTAAGAATCCCGAATTAGATGAATGGTTATGCAAATAATAGTGTATACAACTTAATAAACTAGTATGCAGTTATCAAATATGGTCACCAGGATTGTGTGGCCAAGGAGGAAAGTTTACGGTCTACTAATAACAAGGTACTGTTCACTGAATCCCTAGTATGTGCTAGACACTCTAAAAAATACTTTAAAAATATTTTATTTAAACCTCACAGAGAATAAAAAGTAGGTATTATCCTCATTGTATAGGTGTGTAAAATGAGGCTCAGAATTTAAGCTCTTTGCCCTAGATTCTCAACACTAGACTAGAACCTCATTTGTCTGAAACCAAAGCTTAGGTTTAAGTCACTATGCTACAGCATCTCCTGGAAAGTGAGAGGGGAAACACAGAATACAAAACTGAATACTATGAACAAATACAACACATTTGCAATGAGATAAAAGAGAAGAGATTCTTAGCAACAAAAGCCTGGGCTTCCTGGGCTTCAAAATTTTAAGAGTAGCTGTGAGCAAGAAATATTGGTGCTATTTTCTCTTCCTGTTTTCCAAAATGTTTAATGTCAAATTATAATTTTCTAAAAATAATATTTATTCCCCCTGCACATATTTTTCAATGTTCACTCCACTATGTTCTTGGGTAGATCTACTAATTAGCAAGACAATAAAAAAACTAAAAAAGAATTTGGTTCACAGTTTCTAAAAAAATTGATTCCATGGGAATTACTCAGGGGAAAAAAATGGTATATCTAAGAAAGGCAAGTAAGAAGTAGCAGTGTCCTCTCCAGCTCCAAGTCCCCCTCTGGGTGTTCTGACATTGCCTTCCCAATAGTACCTCCTTAAACCACACTGCCCAGAATCTGATAATAAGGGCCTGAAATGTAGGCGGTAGGGCATGTGACAAAGAGCCAACAATCCCCATAAAGGTTGTCGAGATAAAAAGGTGTTGGGATCAGAGAAGCACGATAACTTATTTTCTTCCAATACCGGGCAGGCAGCAGCCTTGCCTAGGATATCTGCTGTCTCAGCCACCATGCCAACAAAGCAGTGATCAAATAATCCTGGGAGTGTCGCTCCATCTCTCTTTACTACTGAAGATACCCAGTTTCATTCACCCATACTCCTCAGTTCTCTTTTCCTTGATAACAGGCTTTATCCAGGCAGACAGAGATGCCCAAACTTTTCAAATCACAGAGCATCTCAGTAACTTACAGAGTGCCCAGGCCAAAAGAAATCCTTGAGAATTCCATCTATTAAGTAGTTAGGTACAAACAACCTAAATAACTACTTTTGACCTAGCAACTTAGCACCATTTGAAAATATAATACATAATAATTGCAAGAAAAATTAATATTTTTATTCCATCCTTAAATCACTACTACTACTTACTAATGGGATGCGGGTGCCTGCACAACCTCTCATACCATGGGATATCAGACATCGCCAACTTCGTTTCACATTGATTTTCACCGTTATCACAGTGCCCACCAAACCCCCAACTTTGTAAAAATATGCCATCATTGAAAGAAATATAGTACAATCCACATTAAAATTGGGAATTACCTAGAGATAACAGTTTACACAGTGTTGGATAGATGTTGCTGTGTTTCCCTGGAAATTTTAAAATACCCTGCAGGCGGCCGGGCACGGTGGCTCACACCTGTAATCCTAGCACTCTGGGAGGCCAAGGCGGGTGGATCGTTTGAGCTCAGGAGTTTGAGACCAGCCTGAGCAAGAGCGAGACCCCGTCTCTACTAAAAAAAAAAATAGAAAGAAATGATCTGGACAACTAAAAATATATATATATAGAAAAAATTAGCCGGACATGGTGGCGCATGCCTGTAGTCCCAGCTACTCGGGAGGCTGAGGCAGGAGGATCGCTTGAGCCCAGGAGTCTGAGGTTGCTGTGAGCTGGGCTGACGCCACGGCACTCTAGCCCGGGCAACAGAGTGAGACTCTGTCTCAAAAAAAAAGAAAAAAAGAAATTAATCAGACAACTAAAAATATATAGAAAAAATTAGCCGGGGCCAGGCCGGTGGCTCACGCCTGTAATCCTAGCACTCAGGGAGGCCGAGGCAGGCGGATTGTTTGAGCTCAGGAGTTCAAGACCAGCCTGAGCAAGAGCGAGATCCCGTCTCTACCAAAAATAGAAAGAAATTAATTGGACA